>VSMD01024272.1:0-27227 GCA_008750895.1 Mirza zaza | reverse complement strand
CAGCCGACCTTGTGCAGGCTCAGCTCTCCCGGAGCCGCGTGCAGGTAGTCGTGGGAGGAGCTGGCATGAGGGAGATGAGCAGGAAACAAGGAATAGAAATAAGGAGCTGGAAACTCGAAACAGGGAGCTTGCAGATAGGGACCTGCAGTGTGTGGAAAGCCACGTGTGCTGGCCATCTCCCCTTTGCAGACCTTTCACCGTGTGACCTGTCCCTATGTGACCTGTTCTTTGCACTCCTCTGAGGCTCTGTTTCCTCTGCTGAAAAAAGGGCCACTGGTGCCCATTCAGGGTTATCACGATGGTGACATGAGTTGAGACAGCAGAGTGTGAACACAGCAGATGCATTAGAGAGAAGCCATGGGCTCAGGTCCCGTGTCTAGTGGCTTCCGATGTGCTGTGCGGCGACACCACGGTGTGTTCCTTGCTTAGCTCTCTCCTGGACAAGATTTGCTCCCAAAAAAGATTTGTTCCCCAGTGAAGATACGAAGCTCGTGAAGCACCCCGTTGCTCCAGGGTTTAATGGAGGGAGACACTGAGGCAGCTTCTCTCTCCGCTCCCTCGCCCGGCTCTGCCCCCTGGGCCGCGCCTCCTGGCCGTGCCCATGGTCTTCCTGCACTCAGGGCTCACGTCCTCTGAGGCCCCCGGAGGTTCCCCAAGCTTGACCCAGTGTGTGGGTTCCTTCCCGAGAGACCACCTTCCAACCTAGCTCCTCTTCCTCGCAGCTGTGGTCTCCGTGGCCATGAACCTGCTCGTCCAGGCCATCGTCCTCCCTGGGGCAGGAATGGCTGTGGGCTTAATAACCGGGATGAAGTCCGCAGCGGCCAAAACTGTCGTCAGAGTTGCTGTGGGCAGCCTCAGGGCTGCTCTGCGGTCACTGAGTAAGTGTCTGGGCAGGGCTTGCTGGGGAGGGAGAGGAGGAGGACAAGAGCCTCGGAGGACCCAGCCCCGGTCTCAGCCCTGCCATCCCAGCCCTGTTCCTTTGTCTCACCTCCACATTGTCTCTCTGGGCTACTCTGAGGGAGGCAGGAGCCCTGGCCTGGGGCAGGTCGGGGTCAGGACAACCCTGTCTGAAGCAGAGTTGCCAGGTGCCTTGGGGCATCTCCCTACCTTAGGGCTTCAGCAGAGAACCCACCACCGGGATTCACGCCACTGGGCAGCGACCTGCAGCAACCCTTTCCCACAACAGACATCCTGAGGGTTCTGGGAAGAGGCGTGGTGATGCTGAGTGGGGTCTCCGGGCCTCAGGCCCCCCTGAGAGGCCCTGGAGTCTCTGACTCCACAGTTCTGTCTCCCGGAGCTGCCTGGCCTGCTTGTCTTTCTCACCTGCCGCCTCTTCCCCAGGACTGGCCTGACTCTACCCGTCAGGCACACTCATTCTGGTCTCTGCTGAGTCTGCCTTTGTGGCCTGCGTGGTGGCCTCTGCAAAGATCCCTGCCCCTGCGGAGAAGAGGACCACGCTATGGCAGAGGGTGTGACCAGCCAGCCGACTCAGCGAGGGACCCGTCCTGGGGGTACTATGAACCCAATGCTGCACCCCCAGAGGAAAATAAAGAATAAAATTGAATTGTTGAACTCCTCCCTGCGTGTCAGGCTCAATTCTCTTTCCTGACCATGGCGTCACAGACAGCTGTGTGTGGCGGGCTGCAGTGAATCTAAACTGGGAGGCAGAAGCTGTCTCTGCTCTGCTGCTCACTTTGTGTGAACCCTGGGCAGGTCCCCTTCTCTCTGGGCCTCTGTTTGGCCCTCAAAATGGGGAGTGGAACTAAATGACCCTCAGGACCCCAGCCAGGGTAGGTATTTGGCTCTGTCCTTCTGAGGAGGTAGGATGAGGCAGGGGAAGGCGTCCTGTACGGAGCCACTTACCCCAAAGCCAGAACTCCGTGTCTTTGCACACTCCCCTACCCCAACCCTGTGCACATCCAGTTGCTATTTCCCAAGTGGCTTGCTCAGGCTCAGCAATGTCACTGCCCCATCCCAAGGTCATCCAGAGTCATCCTGGGCTCCACTGCCCTGCCCTTGGCCTTGTATTCCCCAGCAGCCTGTAGGAAAAGTTAATTTGTCAGGGGGGCTCTGACCTTTCTGTTTCAAGGCCCTTGTCCCTAAATGTCCTATCCCTCTCAGAATAAGGCCCTGTAGAAACTGTCATCCCTAGGATGGGTTCTGCCCCAGGGCATCAGGACATTCACTCTCACATTGATTCCTTCTTCCTTTCCACACATTCTCTGATTACACATGCTGGGGTCAGGCACTGGGTTGGCTGTAAGGGACATGACTTGGCCTGTGTCTAGGCAGTACGCAGGGTCCACTGGCTATGGACCAACAGGCAGGTACCCGTCAACAATGCCGTCAGATAAGTGCCACACCAGAGGTCAGCCCAGGGCTCTGGGGGCCCAGAGGATGTGATGGCATGTTGAGGAAGGCATGGATTTCATCCTGAGGGCTTTGAGGAGACACTGAAGCGTTTCGATGTGGCAGTGTCCCAATCACACAATCAGAGCCGCTACACCCTTGTGCACCCTGCCCTATGCTCTGTCACTAGTCTGACAAGTTCTTGGTTTCCAAGGAGAAGCAACATCATGAGCCTATGGGGACATTTCAAAAAGTTGAATAACTGAACTCATTCGTGTTCTCAAGTGACTCCTTCTTGGGTCAGTGAAGCATGGTCTCTACCCAGCCATAGGAATAAACCTCTTGGGGTATTCATTCTTTCGATATGTGATTTTTTTTTTCCTTTGCCCCTTTCTTTGATGCCTTGGGAAATCTGATAAAAGCAGTGAAACTTCTCCCCACAAAATGCACACACTCCCCAATAATGCCCTCAATTTCAGGGCATTCCTCAGAGTCTCCGAAGGCCCTCGTTGGAATAGCAGCAAAAGCTCCTGCAATAACTAGAAGTCTAAGCGCCTCCACAAGGAAGGCACTGGGGTCTGACCTGGGTCTGGGAGGATGGGCTGGTCTCCAGCCCAGCCGAGGCCTGGTAGACAGCCCTTCAAGGCAGGTCACCCAGAGCTCCCAATTATTCTGGGCTGCATCTTGATCTCTTCCCCAGCCTCACTCATGAAGGTGGGACCCTCCGGTTTCCAGGGGTCCTATTGCATTCTGGCATTAAGTTCCTTGCCCCCACCTCTGTGTGCCATGGCACCCATGCCTGCACAAGGACAGGAGTTTTCAGGTGAGAACGTGGTCAGGGTTGTAGAGCTTCATGTGTAAACTCAATCTCCCTTTCAATTTTCTAGTCACAGCAGGGTTGTTGGAAAATAGACTAAGAGATGTTAGAAGTTTCAGGGGTTTTGCAGGTCTTTGCCTTGAAGGAATCTGTGGACATGTTAGTTCACAAAATAGAAGCTGCTTCCAACAAAGGGGGCATTGTGAAAGGACGTTTGCAAAGCAACATTTCTTCTATTGGTGCAGGTCTTTGCCTTGAGCATTTTTCCAAAGCAGAAGCTCAATATGGCCCCTTGGCAGAGAAGCTGATTATAATGCCTGCCCAGCAGATAATGTGCAGCTGGAGCTATCCTAGAGTTCAAGGCTATTCTTGCTTCACTCCTGACTACATGTCTCTGTGTTTAGAAGAAGTAGATTAGAGTAGTACACAGATTCAGTGTTCTCATTTTATACATTTTATCTTTAATTTGTATGCTCAGCTAGGTCTGTTTCTAACTTAGAGCTTAACATGCTTAGTTTGAAAAATTGTGTAACCGTCCATTCTTGTAGACAGAATTAGGGAAGGTTCCCCTGGAAACCTTAAAAAATGTAACCTTAAACCTTAAAAACCTTAATTCTGTAACAAAAAACAACTATTTGCTGTACCAATAAATACTGATGCGGGACTTCATTCAGGGTCTCAGTCTGCGGGAAGCGGAGAACTCCTGACTCCCCCATCTTTTAAACTGCTCTTTGTGTCTGTCTCAATCATTTCTCCGTCTATAATATATCATTTCTTAATTTCTTATTTCCACATTCCTTGCGACGATCCTGCCTTGGGACCTGTTTGCGCTGGGAGGGTGGCCTACTCTGGGCACAGGGAGACCATTCCTGACTCAGTCACCTCCCCTCCGCGTGCACAGGGCCCACACATAACACTTGGCACACTGCTCTTTCCTGCTGGCGTGCTTGTGGCCCTCCCAACTGGACTTTGAACTCAGGCAACGAAAGGTCAGTGTCCTGCTCATGTCGCATGACTACTGCCATTAATAAGGACAGAGGGCTCTAGGGTCAGTGGCTCACAATGTGTCCTGGCTACCCTCTATCCCTTCCTCCCAACAGGAACCTGCAACCCCAACAATGAATGAGGGGGAAACTGAGGCCCACAGAAGGTCCATGAATGGCCCCACACCATACTGCCCATCCCTTGTGAGTCTGGGACCAATGAAAGCCTCCTGCCTGCTGATTTGGTGCTTGGTCAACCTGTCACCTCCCTCTGCCTCTCCATGACAATGCAGGCTGGGAGAATGGGTGGCCTTGAAACCTAACCTCCAGCTCAGAACTCCCCAACCAGAGCTGCAGGAAGCAAAGCCAGGGGAGGAACATCTGCAGGTGACTTTATGTGTCATGTTCATGTGATTTGAGTGCAGGTTTTGGAGGTTCCACTTGGGGTACATTTTCTCTTGGCTGGTCCTCTTTAGCCTCAGGTCCAGTTGGGGGAGGAGAAGAAGGTGTCTTTTTCACTTTTTTAAACCCTTCAACTAGGCTCCAAAAATGGACCCAGCAGTGCCCAGGAGAAATTTGGATGACAGGGAGAGTTCAGCTGACCCTGGGGAGGAAAAGGAAGGTGAGCACAGGGGAGTGGGCAGTGGGCAGTGGCCGGGGCTCCTCAGGAGGCCTGAGGCCCAGAGATCTCACCCTGATCCCTCCTCTACATCCTGAAACCCACAGGGCTCTGCTTGGGGCAGAGCATGCTGGAGGTGGCCGAAAGGGAGAACACAGGTGACTCCTAGGAACTGAGAGATGGAGAGTCATCCACAGACAGACCCTGAGAGCTGCAAGTCCCTCACTTTGCACAGGAGGCCAAGGAGGCCCAGAGAGAGGAGGGACCTGGCCAGGTCTCCCTGGTGTCAAATTTGGGTAGAGCTGAACCCAGAACCCAGGCATCATGTGCCCTGGGCCTCCTTCCCTCCACTTCCTACCCAGCACCTCCTCACCCCTCCACTCTCACCTTAAACCTCACTCAGAAGGAGCCTGAAGGCATGGTGAGGGAGAGACAAAGGACCCCGCTGTTGATGATCACAGACTGCAAGGAGAGGATCTCTCCTTGGGCTCACCCCCTGGGCTTCATCTTGTCCTGGCTCTGGACCTCCTGCCCAGACACTTACCCACTGACTGCAGAGTAGCCACCAGGCTGCCCTCGGACACTCCACCCCCATTAGCAATGGCCGCTGCAGACATCATCTTGGCTGCTGTGCAGGAGGCTGCAATTTCTGACCTGGTGAAGCCCAGGGAACCAAGTGCCATGGGCACAGCCACCGCGGCCAGGGCTGTTGGGGGAGAGAAGCTGGATGGGGGTGGGGGGCTCAGGGGACAGGATCCCCTCAGGACTTCCTCGACAGTTTCTGGGAACCATTGGCTTGAGCATTTGGAAGACAGCAGCTTGGAGTGGGGTCCCAAGGTGAAGAAGAGGTGGTAGGTGTTGAGCCAGTGCTATGTGACGCTGGGAAAGTCACTGTCCCTCAATGGGTCTCAGGTTTGTGTGTGTGTGAATGTGGGGGTGAAATAAGGCATTGTAGTGTTTAGGTTAACACATCAACTGCCATGTGAGTTGCATTTAACTCACACTAGTTTTGAGCCCTGGGCCTCGTGAAATGTATGTAACTCACACGTCTCTTCACCTTGCGGGCCATGTGAACTATTTTTCAAGTTGCATATAACTGACACACAGAAAACAATAAAAAAAATAACGTTTTCATTAAATTAGAAAGGATCATTTTGTTTTTGAAGTTTTCATAGTAAAATACCGTGGCCCCAAGGAAAAGTAAATTTTTTTTTTCTAGTATGGCAGTCAATATGTTTAACTCCCTTTGAAACAAAATCTTCCTTATGCGCTCATTATACACAAGGACGGAAGTAGAAGCTGGGACCAGAATGGGGGGAGAGCTTTTCCCTGGAGTATGGCGAGCGTTGCTCTCTGCCCCTGTGGTTCACCCAGGTAGCACCCAGGAGGGTGAGGGGGTGAGCCAGGCCTCTTAACCCCCAGCAGCCGTGTCTCCACGATCTCCCAGCCACCCCGGACAGGGGCCAGGTAAACTCCTGGCGACGGAGACGATCCAGGTCACTCACCTCCTCGGACCGCAGCAGCCACCACCAGCTCTAGAAAGCGAGAGCAGGGGGAGCGGTGGAGGGGGAGCGAGGGGAGCGCGTCCGCAGGTTGAAGGGGACCCGGAAGGTAAGCTCACCCTGGCCCTTCGCGGGCTGGGGTCGGGGGAGGCCTGCCCCCTGCCCAGCCCCGGCCGGCCCGGGACTCACCGCTCACGTAGAGGCCGGTCAGGGTCCCCCTCAGCTCAGGAAATGAAAACTTGCGTGTAGCGCTTCCCCTGCCAGCCAGTGGGGGCCCGAGCACAGCGCGGGCGTCGCCCCACTCCCCGCCCCGACGCCCAGGTCTCCGCCGCTCTCTTCCGCCACACCTGGGTCTCCCCGGGGTGCGTTGGCTCTTGCAGGATGGATCCGCCAAAGAGGAACGCGCTCGAAAGCGCCTGAAAGCCGTAGCAACGGCGCCCCACAGCTCCAAGCTGCGAGATTGTGTGCCGCAAACATCCAGCAGAACGCCAGGAGCAAAACGGTATTTAGTGTCACTTCCGGAGAGAGACTCCGATACGTTCCGGGGCTTTTCCTTCCGGTGCGTTCCGGTCTCCCCCGGAAGGTGTACACCCGCCCCGCGCCCGCCGCGTTCCGATCACTCCGCGCGCGCTGCTCTGCGAACTGCTCGCTCTATCTAACCGGCCGTTTTACGTTTCCCCGGGCTGTTTAATATTCTTTAACAAGATTTTTTTTTTTTTTTTTAAAGTCAAATTTATTGAGGTGTAATTTTCATGAAGTAAAATTCACCCTCTTCGTGTACGCTTCCATGAGTTTCCATGGGCGAACTTTCACAGTCGTGGAACCACCAGCTCAGGTGCGTAACATGTTAGCACCCCTTCCTCCTCGTCCCCCCAATTCTCTCAAGCTCTTTTGGAGTCAGAGTCACCCCCTCCGGAGCCGCCCGTGGCGCCCACTGATCTGTTTTCCCTCCCCACACGTTTTGCCTTTCCCAGAACTTTAACGTCATATTTAATTGTCATCAAATATTCCATAGAGTTCAACGTGTCAGCGCCCCCCCGTTTTAAGGGTTTAAATTCGAACTTTCACACCTAGAGGTTATCTGGGCATGCAGTGCTAACATCACAGGGCGCAAGTGTTTTCTGTGTATTCTAGAAGTGGAATTGCTGGGTTATAAACTATGCATTTCTTAATGGCACTTGAAACTTATTGTTAGGCTAACCTCCAAAAATAGTATCAGCTTACACCCCCACTCAAGTACGGGGGAGGATCCTTTTTTTTTTTTTTTCCTTCTCCTCACCAGCAATTAGCGTTGTCACTTAAAAGAACCTTTGTTGATGTAACAGGTGAAAAATGATGACTTATTTTAATTTACACTTCCTTTTACCACTAGTAAGGCTAAAGCTATTTCTAAGTTTATTAGGCTATGTAGTTCTTATTTTGTGAATTATTTTCTTTTATTCTTGGACCTTTTTTCTGTTTTCCTTATTGATTCATAGGAACTAATGTTATGTTAACTGTCTTAATCCGTTCTCATAGATGTTGCAAATTTTTGTTTCCAGTTCATCGCTGTCTTTTTGTGTGCCTGTGTGTGGGGGGTTTCATAGAAGGGTTTTTAATATTTATGTAAACTTGTCAATATTTTACTTTATTGTTTTTGTCTTTGTGTGCCTAAAAAGGGCATTTGTGCTAGCTATCAGATACATCATCATTGGTATTTTCTTTAGATTCTTCTGGGGTTTCACTTTTTTAAATTAACTTTTAATTCATCTGGAATTTAGTTTGGTACATATGGAGTGTTTTACATATCTTACATATGTCTTAGCTAGTTGTTCCAACACTGTGGATTAAATCATCTTTCATTTCATCTTTGATATTCCATTTTTATATTCAAAACTCATATAGTAGGCTATATATCAGTTTACCAGTTAGGACATTTTCTATTCTGTTGCAAAGAGCTTTATGTCCTACAATAATATCACACTGTTTTAATGCCTATAAATTTATTATTTGACTTAAAATCTGTGCACAGCAGTGTCAGAATTGTTAATCCAGGGTTATACGTTTTTTGTGAAGATTAAAAATACTTTGTAATGCCCTCTATCATCCAGAAGTGCAATTCATAGATAACATCACCTAGTGACACACAAGATATTGCCCAAACTGGAATACAAAAGAGAAATGAAGGGAAATTATTTATAATAAAATAGTCTATATTTCAATTTCAATATGTAAATGCTCAAGCACTACTATACCTGAAGAAATAATGAATGAGTCCCTTGTATCTATATTAGTTTAGAATTAAGATGATGCAATATTCAATAAAAAATTCTTAATGCTTACTTTTTATATTTGATGTTTTGAAACAAAGGCTTAAGAAATATATCTATATATTCATACTCATATATCTATATCTAATCACCAAGAATGTGATAGTGGCAAAAAAAGACTGATTGAAGTACCTTGCTACTGGTGACGTGATCTTCTGTAATGGGGACTAATTCTTGATAAAGTTCAGGACAAATCAAAGTATAATCTCTCCCTAACTTGCAAGATAATGACATTCCTGGAAAATTCAATCTATATTATGACTATGCCAAAAATACTTAATGCATGTAAAATGTGGTTAAGTTCTAGGCTCTGATAATTATGAGGGGCTTTTTTGCTTACATGACAGAATCTTTGGCATTTGTACAGGATAATTTTCAGTTGTGCAGGATGGTCTTACATAATTCAAGACGTCAGGAATCTGTCCCTCCATCTCTGACTACCGAAAGCACATCAAACTTCCAAAATCCCCTCTAGGGGGCAGTACCATCCTGTTAAAAACGAATGCCTTGGCCAGTAATTTTTTCAAAAACCTACAAATGTTTATAATTACTTTAGAGAAAATAAAATAAATAAAACTAATGATATTAAAATTTTTTGGCATTAGTGTTAAGAATTATTTGTGCATATTGAATATTTAACTTGGTATATGTGACAGATTAGTTATACTCACAATTTTAATGACGTATTTTAGTTAAGGGATTTACGAAGTGATCCCCAGCACTCACCTGGATAATACAGGATCACCTGTATATTAAACAACCAGGACCCTTTCTCGAGTTCATTATATAAATCATCTTTCCTGTTCCATTGTCCCACTTTTAATAGAGACATGGATATAGAGAAATAGTCCTTTACTCTAAGAAAAATGACAGTCCAACTTATTATTAATGGCCACAGGGGCTGGGGAGGACTCAGCCTGTGTAAAGGAAGAGACAGATCTGAGGGGCTGCCCTGTAGGATGGGGGTCCAGTAGGGCCAGATCTGAATTTTGACCAGAGGAGAGGAACCTGGAAAATTTGGATTCGGTCAAAAGGCCACACTTAAGGATCTAGTAGACCACAGGTGGCTTTGAGACTGCATATTCCCCAGCCCTGCCTGGACAGTCTTACATGAAGACAACATCAACAACCACAACCACCACCACACTGTGGCCAACGCAGCCTTGGAGAGATGCAGCCCTGGGCTTTGGGCCTGGGGAGAAAAGCTTTCCTCTCCCCCCAGCATCAACCTTTCCCTTCGATGGCCACGGGGACTGGGTCTGTGTCCCCCAGAATATCCACCTCTCTCTCCTTTGCACCAAGTTTCCATTGTTTTGTTCTCGGCCATCCCTGAGATTTAGTTGAAGCACTCACTGGTCCCAGACATCTCACAGCCCCACAGTGGGATTAATGGAGCCTGTATCAAAGTGAAGTTCATTGATTCATTCGAAATGTAGATATTTATTTACATTTTCTTTATGTCAATCACTGTTTTGACCCAAAACAGAGTTAATGAAGCCTACATCAAGAGCCTTTCCCTAAGAAGTGTGTTAAATACCATAGATGGTGGCTTTAGGTGACCCAAAATATTCAGTGATGCTCCATTTCCCCACTTTTTAAATCTATAAAAGATACCATCACTGGAAAATTAATCCCAAGCCACAAGTCCTCATTTATGCAACATTAGAACAGCTCCTCTTCGAAGGTTTGTGATCTCACTGCATAACCACTTACCGAGGTGCTTTAAAAATCATCTTTCAATCTTGTTACCTGTTGTCTAGCACTTGCATAGGTGAGATTATGCTCTCAAAAATGATTATGAAATCCCCTTCCACCAATTCCCAGGTGACCCTTACATGCATCTGAAACTAGCATTGATTGAGGGAGTCTCACAGTCCTCTGCTGTTCAAAATAAAGGAGAGGCCACCCCTTGGGATGAAACACTTTATAATTGCTCAAGTATGAAAGGACTCGCTTCCAAGGGATATTTTTCTAAGGGGGGATTCTCTCCTCAGTCCCCGATTCTGCGCTGTGATTCAGGGTAGAGGGGTGTATGAGTTTTCTAGGGCTACTATAACAAATGACTACAAACTGGGTGGCTTTAAAGAGAAATTTATTCTCTTGCAGTCCTGGAGGCCACAAATCTGCAATCAAGGTGTCAGCAGGGCCATGCGCCCTCAGAAGGCTCCAGGGGAGGGTCCTTCTTCCCTGCCTCTTCGGCTTCTGCTGGCTCCAGGCATCGCCTGGCTTGGGGCTGCCGCACTCCAGCCTCTGCCTCTGTCTTCACAGGGATTTCCCTCTGCTTTTTTCTCCTCTTCTGTCTCTTATAGCAGCAGTCTCCAACCTTTTTGGCACCAGGGACCAGTTCTTCATGAAAGACAATTTTTCCACGCACCTGATGTACAGCACGGTTCCTAATAGGCCTTGGACCAGTACTAGGTGGAGTTGGGGACCACAGTCATCTAAGGACACTTGCTATTGGATTTAGTACCCACCTGGGTAATCCAGGATGATCTCATCTTGAGATCCTTAACTCAATTGCATCTGTCTTCAAAGACCCCTTTTCCAAATAAGGTCACATTCACAGGTTCTAAGGGTTAGGAGATGGACACATCTTTTGGTAGCCACCATTCATTCAGTCCACTATAGTGGACAAGCACTCCACAGCCCCCGGGTCCCCTAAGTGCCACCACTGGGTGTCTTGTCTACCTGACTCCTTCCCACTATCTCAAGTTCCTGCCTCCTAAAACCGGGCACCTGCCTAGTCCCTGCCAGTCCCCACTCACAGGAAATGGTCGCAACTCTGGTTGTCCCTTGCCTGCCTTGGCCGAAGGCTAACACTCTGACCCACCCTATCTCACCTTCCAAAGCTATGCCTGTGGTCCCAGTAGGCTGTAACTTCAGATCCCTGGTCTCCTCTCTGGTCCTTGCTGACTGCTCCCTGAGTTGCTTTCCTGCACCCCTGCAAACTCCCCCTTCCTTCTGGGCTGGGTCTTACCTTGGTTCCCAGGATAAAGTGCAGCTGGTATGACTGAACCATGTGACACTACAGTGTGTTCCCACAATGTGTGCCCGCAGTGGAGAACATGCAACGGGCCGTGTTGCGTTTCGGCCGCAGTGAGCTAGTACAGCATAAGGAACTCTCACCTCTTCTCTTTCCTGTTCTCTTTTTCTCCCCACATGTTTTTTCCTCCCATTTTATTTTTTCACATCTATCACATGGTGTATTGGTTTGTTATAACCACAGTCATGCCATATAATAAACTATCCCCAAACACGGTGTCTTAAAACAACAATCTTTTTTTTTTTCCTGATGAATCTGTGGCCAGACTAGAACCATTCTGTTGATCAAGGCTGGGCTTGGCGGGTGGCTCTTGGCGAGTGGCCTGCAGCTTCCATGTTCACTGACAGTCTGGGGGTCAGGTGAGATGGTGGTCCTCCACCTGTGTTGATTCCAGAGCCCAGGGGAAGTCCTTATGGTGATGGCAAACACGTAAGGCCTCTTCAGGCTTGGAACTGTCATGCTGTCACTTTCAATTGGCCAAAGTCAGTCACATGGTCAAGCTCAAATTTGAGGGGCGGGAACTACTCTGTCCAAAAGGAGGCCACGGCAATGATGAGAATGCAGGGGCTGGGAGGGGGGGAAGAATTGAGGTGAGTGATTCAGTCTATACCTGCTCAGTGCCCAGGAAGCCCTCACCCAGTGTGCCCCACGTGTTGATTTGCATATGCTCAAGGGTTTGAATGCACACCTGGGAGCATTAAAAACTCCTGAGATGACATCTTTTTAGCTTGATTTTCTCAAGGGATTGGTTTCAACTATGGAAAACACAGAGGGCCAAGCTGCTTGTGGTTCTTGAAAACAATGGAAGAGCTTTTAGGATCAGGCCCCGGGGCTCCATCATCTTGCACTTAAAATATTAACGGAGACATTAGAGTTCTCACTGCCAGCTGAGGCCAAGGAAGAGGCCTTGGGGCCAGAGCAAGCTTTCGATTTGCCTGGAAGACAGCTGGGAAAGACCAGCAACAAACCGGTGCCAAGAGCGGTCCCCACGTTATCTCATTTAATGCTCACCACAGTCCCGTAAAGTGGGTATTTTTAAACCCACGAAATGGAGCACTTACATCCTTGCAATTATAATACTTCTCCCTGGGCAATTACTCGAATGGAATCTTGTCAAGTGTGATGCAGTCCACTTCCCAGCATTGCTGGAAAATTTTGAAACGTAGGTCAAGTACCCTCTCCCATCGAGTTACATCAAGAAGCTTGCTTACCAGAGAAACCAGGGAGCTGAGAATATCACTCATTAGACGTGCAGTCGGTGCCTCTCGGACAGCCTGCAGGGTTCCCTGTCCACCCCCAGGCCTCAGTCCTGGGTCTCCAGGTGCTATACAGGAATGTCCTGTGGCCTGGGGGCAGGCTGAAAACCCTCCAGCCCTCCTGGTGCCAGTCTGGATATCTGGCAACCAAGAGGGACCTGTCCACTCTTCAGTTGCCTTTGGGCGACAGCTGAGTCGAGGGTCCATGCCCAGCAGCTCTGGCGACTGGGGAAGGTATGGGGCAGGGTGACCGGGGCAGGCAGAAGGAGGCACTGACCTCTTCCTGCTCTTCTCCGTTGTCTGATCGCCTCCTCCACCATCCTCCGCCTGGCCCCAGAGTCACCCCTGAATCCTTCCCTCCCTTCCCCTCACCCCATGGGGGAGAGGGTCCCTGCCCCCTCAGCCCCCACCAACTCCTCTCCACCCCACACTCTCCTGCAGTTCCAGTTAAGGGAACAGGGGCTCCAGCAGCCTTCAAAGGCCACAAAGACCTACAGGCCCCAAACTGCACATTCTTCCTCCCACACCACGGTTTTGTTTGTTCGAATATTGCAGCGCTTCTCACACAAATCACTTGGCGGGTGCCAGTGTGGGGGGGCTTGTTACAATGCAAATTCTAGGTCTAGGATGGGGCCTGGGATCCTGCTTTGCTAACAAGCTCTCAGGGGACACCCATGCTGCTGGTCCACAGACCAAACTTGGTGCAGCAAGGGTCTAGTGTTTAACAAAAAGTACACGTGTTTTATTCCTCTTCATCCTAGCTGTGGCACAGTGAGGCTGGCAGGGCAGGAGCTAATGCCTCTGCATTTTACAGGCGAGGAGGCCAAAGTCCAGAGAGCCGGCATGACATGTTGGAAATCCCCTAGGTGGCAGGCAGCACTGAGGGAAAGGAGCCCAGGCTTCTGATGAGGAACATAGTGCCTGGGATGTCATGCTGCTCACCTACACAGACGTTCTGCCATGAAGCTGTGGGCCTCAGCCCACCAGGGATGGCTCTCCAGCTGCTGGAACCCATCCTACATGTTGAATGTCACCCACACCCCTGCCTCTGACAGCAGCCTTGAAATTGTGGTGACTGTCCTATTATTCTGAGGTCCCGTTGTTCCTGGCCTAGTGAGGTGCCCCAGTAAAGCAAAAGACTTCAGAAAAGCTGTGTATGGTCTTAGGTGGAGAGCACACATACCCCAGAGGGCAGAGCTCGCTGTTTTCCTGAGCAGGATCAAGTGTACTTTGTGGGTTGTCCTTGGCAGTGAAAATGGGCCGTATAAATTATACATTGAAATAATAGAGGCTGTTGCAATGTGCCAGAAGGTCTGCAACGGTGGAGATGACGGACATCTTCGCCAGAGAACTGTAGGTTGTGCCAAAGGTACAGAGAGAACTCAATAAGGGAAAAGATGCTGAGGCCAGGAGTTCAACTTCTGGGTTTCCATAAAGCAACGACATGTGCCTTTAGCTGTGGTCAAAGCTTGCTGGCCTTTGACAAAGGACCAGCATGCTCAGGGTTTCCAATCTTGAGCAGAAAAAGGAGAAAGAACAGCATTCCGATCTACAAGTGACAACGTCGTTGGTCCCAGCAAATCTGTGAATGTCCAGGCTAGAGGGGTGGAGCTGTGAGAGTCTGAGTGCACAGTTCATCTGCTGAACAGCTGAGGAAAACAGAGGCTAGAAGATAGAGACACGTGTCCAAGGTCACCAGCTTATTGTGGGCTGTAACAAGGCCAGGGTGTGGGCTCCTGAGTTGTAGTCTCAAGTTCATCACCTGGCTTCACCTCTGTGCCTTCTTGTGGACCAGCTCTTGTCTGGCTTTTCTTAAACAGATCAAAGGGGCTCTGGATTTAAAACCAATGGCAGTGGAGCAACACGCTGTAGAGTCTTGGAGAGAAGGACTCATTTGGCGGGCGCACATGGAAAAAGGCAGAATCTCTGACATCAGAGAAAGACACATTCCAACAGGCTGTCCCCCTTCTGGTCTCTGTGCAGGGCTTTTTTCTTGGGCCACTATTCAGCTGGCATTTCAATCTGCCTTGCATTGTCTGTCTGCCCTTCAGCAAATACTTGGCCATGAAATGAGGGGAAGAGTTGTATGTATAGGTCATTCCCACTTCGGGTTTTCATTTTTCTCTTCAACAAACCCGATTTGACATCTTCTCTCCACAAGCCAGTTCCTGTGCCAGGTATGGGCCATGTTTTTAAAAGTTGGGATATCTATTTTCTTAATGTTGAGTATTACATATTTTGGAGACAAGTCCTTTATCAGACACATGATTTTCAAATATTTCTTCTCAGTATATGACTTGTCTCAACAATCTCTTAACAGTGTCTTTCAGAAGCAAAAGTCAATTTTGATAAAGTCCAATTTATCAATTTTTAATTTTATGGATAGTGCTTTTGGTGCCATGTCTGAGAACTGATTGCTAAATTCAAGGTCATGCATTATAGATATTCTCTGGCCTTTTGTTCTAACAGTTTTATAATTTTACATGGTAAATTTAGATAGACTTCATGTTTTGTTTAAGGTATGAGGTTTAGGTTCACCTTTTTTGCATATGGATGTTCAATTGTACACTAAGTTTTCACTACTATGGATAGGTTCATGGAAACTTTAAGCAAATAGGTATAACAAAACCAAGTTTACCATAAGCTAATTGATGTAAACAAATATGCAAGTTCCCACAACATATTTCTGGTCACAAAAATATCACCAAACTTCTAAATAAAAATCAAAACACTGCTAATATTAAAAAAAAAAAAAGTGTTAGAGACAGGGTCTTGCTCTGTTGCCCAGGCTGGAGGGCAATGGCACAATCATAGCTCACTGCAAGCTTGAACTCCTGGGCTCAAGCCATCCTCCTGCTTCTGCTTTCCCAACTGCTGGAATTATAGGCATGAGCCATTGTGCCTGGCCCTATACATATATTTAATAATAAAAACGAGTAAGATAATTATTTGTCTGTTTACTTCAGTTCAGGGTCATGGGTGGCCAGAGCCTATCCCAGGAGCTCAGGGCCCAAGATGGTAACTCACCCTGGAAGGGACACCATCCCATTGCAAGACACACTTACACACCCACACTTACTAACACTGGACAATGTAGACACACCATTTCACCTAACGCGCACATCTTTGGGATGTGGGAGGAAACCCACCAGACATAGGGCAGAATATATAAACTCCACACAGACAGTAGCCCGAGCTGGAAATCAATTCTTTTTTTCATCAATATCATAACAAAACAACATTTAATGAAACAATGTTATCTGAAGACCTGCTGCATCTACATGATTTGATAAAGACTACACTTTCTCCATGTTATTGTTTTACAAAAACTAATAGGCCATATCTCTGTGGGTCTGTTTCTGTATCTATATTCTTTCCCATCAATCTATATGTCTATTCCTTTGCTAATACCACACTGTCCTCGTTACTATAATTTTATAGCAAGTCTTAAAATCAGGTTGTATGATTCCTCCAACTTTATTCTTCATTTTCAAAATTGTATTAGTTATTCTTATTCTTTTGCCCTTCTGTATAAATTTTATGGTTTGTCAACATCTCAAAAAAATATCCTGCTAGAATTTTGATTGGTATAGCATTACATTTACAGATTAATTTAGAGAGAATTAATTGGTATCTGTATTACGCTGGGTCTTCTAATTCATGGTATGTCCCTCCACATATTTAAGTCTTTGATTTATTTCATCAGCATTTTGTAATTTTCAGCATAGAGAATGGTACTTCCTTTTTTTAAAAAAATTATACCTATTTCATTTTTGAAGCTATTTTGAATAGTATTATTTTAAATTTTTGTTTCCAACTATATATTTAGTGTATAGAAAGACAATGGAGTTTTGTGTGTTGATCTTGCATGCTGTGGCCTTGTTAAACTTACTTTTAGTTTAGGGAGTAGATTTTCTGTTGTTGTTGAGATTTTCTACATAGATAATAGCACTTTATATTTTTCACATGTACAATTTGCTTTATAGCTGTCTCTACCAGGAACCCTAAATAACAGTAACTTAAAAAACATAGCAGTTTATTCTTATTCAGCTCTGCTCTGTGCAGTCTCGAGGGTGAGACCTTCCATCCCTAGGATATTGGCTCTACCTGCAGGGTCTGAATTGGCTCCTCACTTATGTTTGCTTTCCAGTGGGGACAGGAAGGAGAGGGCATTCCCTGAAAATTCTGCTCACCCCTAACTGCAAAGGATGCTGGGAAATTAGGGCTTTATTCTGGACGACCATTTCTCTAGCCTCTCCTATAAGATAGGAGGGGCAATAATTATTAATAACAGTCCCTGCCACAACAATAAGGCTCAAGAAATGTCTCGTTTCTTTATTTTTAAAAGCAAGTCAAATTGGGCTTGGAGCTGCCAAGGTTGTCAAGGTGTGGGACCAGCTGACTCCCTCCAACACACCCCACTCCACTGCCTGGAACAACATGGGGAGAGAGACCTCTAATCTCATGCGCTGCCCAGTACCACTGAGGAGGGTGGCTTCTTCATTCTCTGGGGGGCACGGTGGCTCTGAGGAAGGGACAGAAGCTACTCCTCACTGAGGACTCAGCCACACGGATGCATGCCCCTGCCGTGGAGGCCACCTCTGCAGCATCTTCTCAGCTACTCCTCATCCTGGTTCCATGGCCTCAGCGCTCTGCATGGCATTGGGTCAGTTTCTCACTCTCGGGGAAACCTCCAAATCCCAGGGGGTCCCTGACATACTCTCAAGGAGCATCAAGGTTAAATATTTAAAATCAGTATAAATTATAAAATTCATACTAATACTAAATTATAAAATTCATACTAATTATAAAATTCATACTAATACTAATTAGAAATATTTATATTTTTAAAATAGTCTCGTGCAAAATACACCCAGAAGAGCCTCAGGGGAACTGACCTTTTGTCAGGGAAATGACGTTTGACTAGACAAAACATTGTTAGGTTTAATATTTAGAAAGGAGGTGTCTCCATCAGGCTCTTGGCAAGAAACAGACGACACAGTCAATTTGGGAATTTTCAGGAGACTTTAATAAAGGGATCATTTACACAGGTGAGGACAGGTATGGAGGAGCCACAAGGGTGGTGCAGCACTTTGGGGCTATAGCATGGGGGTTCTGAGGTTGGGTAGCCTGAGGGTGAGGGCAGGAGCTGTTACCAGGATGGGGAGAGGGAGAGAGCCCTGTGGAGGGGGCGTCTGTGCCCTCAGAGGCCCACAGAGAAGGTGCTGGAAAAAAACAATGCCCTGACAACACTCTGCTCCTCCCTCCTATCCCTTGTCAGCATTTCTTATTTCTCCTTAAATGGACCCAACAGGATGCTAGAGGCAAGGAGGCCTCACAACGGATCCCTGGGAGTCCAGAGGGGCCTATGGAAGCGTCCAGCACAGTGGGCAATGGAGGAATAGGATAATATTAGCCAACACTTCCACAGTGCTCGCCCTGTGCTGGCAAGAGGCTTTTCTTAGGTTAATTCATTGAGTCCTCTCAGGGCCACGAGCAAAGGACACAGAGTGGGGTGAGAATTCAGAGGCCTTCCAGGCCACTTCTTGTTGAAAGGATGAGGGAGGGCTTCCTGGGGAGGTGGTTTTGAGCTGGGCCCTACAGCGGGGAGTGGCTTGGAGAGGATACACGTACTTGAAATGCCCAGACTGAGGCGCAGAAGAGGAGCAAACAACACCCCTGGGCCAAAGTGAATAAATCATCTCAGGAACCAACAATGGCGAGTGGCGGTTCGTGTGTACTGGGAGGGAGGGCAGGCGGGAGGTAGGAGGGATTTGCATGTTCAGACAGGATTGGGATGAGGAGGAAGTCACTGGCTTTCTGCCCCTGCTGCAGTCCGTTGGTGTTTAATCAGGACCTTTGAGAAGGCCAGGCCAGAAGGAGGCCTTAGAGGTCATCAACACCAATGAGGTTGTCATCCTTAAGCTTCCTGAGTGCATTGATGCTCATTACCTCTAATAATCACCACAATCCTACAAGGGAGGCATTGTTGTCTCTTTGTAGATGAAGAAACGGAAGCCCAGAGAGATAAAGTCACCTACCCAAGGTCACACCGCTAATAGGTGACAAAGGTGAGACTCGATTTCAAATCTGACGAGTTCCTACTATATTATATGCCCTCCACATTTGAAACAGAGACATAAGCCATGGGGAGGAGTAGAGGACTAGAAGAGACCTTGCACATAAAGATGGGGGGCCCTGGATTGAGGAGGAGAGGAGGTGTAAGATTATCCAAGACATTTCTAGGAGGAAAGCAGGCACACATCGAACTCCAAAGGGCAAGGTGAATTACTGTTAGTGGAGAGGAGGGAAAGTGCTTTCAAGGTGGGAGGACAGCTTAAGAACACTTATGGAGGTAGAATGAGCATGGTTCACAGCCCTAGCAGGGGAAACCATCCTGGTTAGAGCAGGGAGGCTGGGCTGGGGAGGGACTTTGCAACGACAGTCTGGGGACGAGACTGAACTGGCTTCAAGAGGACTTAGGTATTCACTCAAGTTCATGAACAGGAAGGTGACATGATGAAAGTAGGGATTAAGGAAGATTAAAATCCAAGGTACACAGTTTATCACCATAGACATGACTTTGAACAATGCAGGTGACACAGCTACTTAAATTAGGTATTCACAACAAGAGGCTCTTAAACACAGTCCCCCAGTTTTTCCTTTAGCACTGGGTATATTAAAACAAAGGGGTATCATTCAAAAGGTAGCTAACACATAAAGTAGGTGGGTTTTTTTTTCCTTTTCTGACTTAATAAGTTTAAGTGACATTTGTATTGCTTTTCTGGAAAACTACTGCCCATAAATAAAACCAATGAGCATGTGTCTGCCTTCACAGCTCATGAGACAGCCTGTTATTTTGTCCATGTTGATAGCGGGCACCTATAGCACAGCCCTGCCACCTGCTTACTCCCTGGCTTGCCGGAAGCCCTGGGCAAGTGCTGGAAAGGAGGGCTTGGTCTGAGGAGCCGCAGGACTTGAACGTCTAGCATGGGGTCCTGGGTGCCAGGCTCTGTTTAGACCTCTGGTGGAAGAGCTCCTCTTCCAAGACAAGGTGAGAGCCTGGAAGCTGGCTTTGCTTTGGTTTTTATAAAATTGTCAAATCAAACTTAAATACACACAAATGAACTTGTCGCCCCACCCCCCACCCTGGGGCTCAATGAATGAGGAGAGGGAGAAAGGGGAAACCAGTCACTGGGATGGGATGATAAGCCATCATCTGAGATACCCGAGGAGGTGACTGTGCAGGCCACCGGATATTCCACATCCGCCCTGTGTGAGGCGCTGTGCTAGGTATGGGGAGGATGCAAAGATGGTTGAGACCAAGTCTCTGTGGCAGAAGCCACAGCTTGGAGTCCTCAGATGTCACCTCTTCAAGGATCCCCTTTGTCCCATTCGGGAATACATGCCTTATCTGGGGTCCCATTGACTGTGTTGCCCACCATACTGAAAGGTCATTTGCTAGCTTACCTGTCTTTCTATGCTCTTCCCAGTACTACTGTGTCGTTCCTGGGATCTGTGTTTTAAAAAATTGATTGTCCAGTGAAGCAAGGAAAGTGGATTTAAATCCAGCTGAGAGAGTGGATGAATACTTTTGAGGTGGAATCTAAGAAAGTCAAACTCATATAAACCAGAGAGTAGAAGCATTGCTACCAGGGGCCTGGGGGTAGGAGATGGGGAGATGTCAGAGTACAAACTTGCAGTTAGTTATAATAAGAATAAGTTCTGGAGACTTAATACATAGCATGGTGACTATAGTTAATAATCATGTAATGTATACTTGAAACTCGCTATGGGAGCAGATTTTAAATGTTCTCACCACACACATACATGCACATGTGAGGTGATGGATGTATTAATTAGCTTGATTGTGGTGATCATTTCATAATGTATACATACATCACATTGTACACTTTAAATACATACAATTATTATTTGTCAATGATACCTCAATAAAGCTGGGGGGAAATAATTTTGAGCTGTCCTGGGACCATTTGCTTTTCCAAAAGAAGCAATTTACAAAACATCATCCAGCAGCTCAGAAAGAAACTACATTGGGTGTTTCTGGGCTTCAGGGTGATTGTGGAATTCTGAGAAACTGCAGCCACCAATAGGCTGCCCTGTTGTCTGGACAGCCTGGGCAGCATGGCACGGCTACTAGGAGGAAACACCAATCACATTCCATCCTCTCACTCCAGGGGGACGAGAATGCCACAGTCTCAATGGCCTTTGGGCCCCTTGGATTGGGAGTGGGTAGGGTGACTATGACCATAACTGTGGACATTTTGCCCCTCACTTTTCCGGTCTATGTATGTTGTGGCATCGAGTCCTCGGTGCCCAGACTTGACCAGTGTGACAACAAAGTATTTGAAAGGGAGGACAAAAGATGTTTGACTGCCACCTGGGTTAAATGTATCACTGGTAGACCCCTGTGGATTGTCACGTGAAGAATCATATTTACCACCTCTCTCTTATGATCTCAGTTCTTCCTTGACCTCTCTATTCTTTTACCTTGTTCTGGAAAATATCCTTTAGGCCTCTGGGCAATAGACTAACTGTATAGGTGATGAAAAATGAAATCCCACATTCCATTCTCCAATGTTAAGTTCGCTCTAATATGTTGGCATAATGACTTGACACAAGAAACAGAGTGGTCACGCACTCATACAGTAGTGGTTACTTAGCAACGAACTAGGAACTGTGTTAAGTAGATTTTGCTTGTGTCCAGATTTGTGTGGAGGAAGAAATGGAGTCACTGTTGAATGTGGATGGACATTTTGTGCATGAGTTGAGTTCTTCTCTGGATGCTACTGCAATGTAGTCGCCTAACAAAGAGTTTGAAAGGCTGTAGTACTCCTGAAACCGTTTCATGGGTCTAGAGCTAATTTTAGGAGGAACTAATTGTATCTGATTATACTTGCCATTTAGTATGTGGTTTGAGTTATAACAATTTTGCACAGCATAGAATAGCTATTCTTAAAATCTGCCTTAGGGCCAGGTGCCATGGCTCACGCCTGTAATCTCAGCCCTTTGGGAGGGCAAGGTGGGAGGATCGCTCGAGGCCAGGAGTTTAAGATCAGGCTGGGCAGCACAGTGAAACCCTGTCTCTACAAAACAATTTTTAAAAAATTAGCCAGGTGTGGTGGCACATGCCTATTGTCCCAAGTACTCAGGAGGATGAAGCAGAAGGATCATTTGAGCCTAGGAGTTCGAGGCTGCAGTGAGCTATGATGATGCCACTGCACTCTAGCCTGGAAAATAGAGCAAGACCCTCTCTCTCTTAAAAATAAAAAATAAAAAAAAAAAGAAAGAAAGAAAGAAAAGAAAAAATATCTGTCTTAGTTTCTAAATCCATCAATCATTTCTATTTCTATTGCTCAAGTGATCTTAGAGAACATGCTTTTATTTCCATTTTACCTCCTGCAATAGAGCTTCAGAGAGGAGAAGACACATGTCCAGGACCACACAGCTAGTGAGGGAGGCATGACTGGGCTTCAGACCTAGAGCTGCCCACTCTGTCATTTCTGTGGGATTTGTGGGAGGTGTTTGGTTTGAGACTTGAACACCCAGAGTGGGACTCCTCAAAGATGGTAGCCAGGGTTTTCTTGGGTATCTGTCATGTATGTTTTCACTCTTCCAAAGCTCAGCATCAAATGGTCGTTGTTCTGGCTGACTTTCCCTTTGGATCAAGATGTGGGAGGGAATAAAGCCAGACTCTCCGCTCCACTGTGTACAGGGCCTGCCGCATTGCTGGTGCTTTATTAGTATGCGCTGAATGAATGATTCTAATTCCATTTACATCCAGTGCTTACACTTGCCATGCAAACTGAAGCGGAGCATAATGGTTTCCATTACCCGAGGCTCAAGATATTATTTTTCTGTAAACGACACTACTTTTGCATGTTACTAGAGAATTACAAGTTCTCATTGTTCAAATTATTGTTCTCAATAATTATTGTGGTGACACAGGGAGAGAAATGGAGCTGCTCCTTCTTAAGAAACAGTGAGCCAGCGTGAGTCAGGAATGAACATGAGCGGGTATTGTGGCGAAACAGGTGGCAACGGACTGCCTATAGCTCTGTTTGCCAAGACAAACGCTATCATGGTGCATAGCTTTAAGATGCTGTGCCGTCTTGTTGAGCAATTGTGTAGGAGCCTGTATGTGCCAGCTCAGACCGTTTCATCCTGAATGTGAGCCGGTCTGACATAGGCTGACTTCTGAGGTACTTTGAGTTTTGGGGGCCATAGCATCTATGTATAAGCTGGGTCTTCAAATAGAAATGAACAAAAGCTCTGCTTCACCTCCCCAACCAACACGCACCGTCTGGAGGCACCCTCGACGTGTGTGTCCTGTATCTCCAAGTCGTGCCCAGACGTGAGGGTTAGGGAAATCCTTGTGCTAGAGGACCATCATTCACTCTCTCCATTATCCATTCATTAATCATTTCTTCTATTTTGTCTCTCTCTTGTAATAAATAGTTATCAGTTTCTTGCCAGGTGCCTGACACAATGGGAGACATATAAATGGGTAAGTCATTCTTTCTGGTGAAGCAGCCCCATTCATGGGCACAGTGCCTTTGTCTTTGGGGCCAATTTAATTTTTTTCTTTCTTTTTTTTTTTTTTTTGAGACAGAGTCTCACTTTTTGCCCAGGCTAGAGTGAGTGCCATGACATCAGCCTAGCTCACAGCAACTTCAAACTTCTGGGCTCAAGCAATCCTGCTGCCTCAGCCTCCCAAGTAGCTGGGACTACAGGCATGCGCCACCATGCCCGGCTAATTTTTTCTATATATTTTTAGTTGTCAAGCTAATTTCTTTCTATTTTCAGTAGAGAGGGTGGCTCACTCTTGCTCAGGCTGGTTTCAAACTCCTGACCTTGAGCGATCCTCCCGCCTCCCAGAGTGCTAGGATTACAGGCATGAGCCACAGTGCCCGGCCCAATTTTTTTCCTTGAAGATTTACTGGCAAAGGAGGGGCTTTTGCAACTCAGAAATTCAAACAACTTAACATTGAATATTAGACATCACTGTCTTTAAGAGTCTTCCACTACTATGCCTGTGTCTTGGGCATCTCCTCTTTCTCCTTTCCCTCAGAAGGAAAGACTTTCATCCCTGCCTCCCAAATGACTCAGGGAATATCCCGATGGCCAAAGAATCCTTGATCCAAACTCCTTGAACAATAAGCACCTCCGTTAGGTGTTATTTTCTCCCCTCCTTGTCTTTTTAAGAGGAAGGAGTGAGTGGTATAAAGATTTAATTTATTCATGGATATAAGTTATGCCACATTTTCTCCTCCTTTCCCACCCTTGCCCTCCGCTGCCCCTTAAAAGTAATTTCTGAGTAACTACAGTAAGTTTTGGTTTTAAAGCACTTATATGTGCATTATATGCAGCTGCGCTCATTAACGGTTTGCATATTTTGCCTTTTCTCTTGGATTACAAGCTCGTCAAGGCAGGGGCTGCGTCTCATTTGCATCCTTTTTGTTCTCTCTTAGTTCCAAGCAGCGTGCTAGGTGAGTAGAATGAAGCTTTATACGTGTTTTTGCTAGATCTAGTTTTTCACATTGGGTTTGAATAAAGGGGTCAGTCCCTTTATGCAACAGAACTGAATGTGCAGGACAGGAACTGAAAACAGCCTTCAGCTGTGCTAGTTGAAGGAGCTGATGAATAAAGCTGGGACAAAAAGCTCAGACAAGTGACAAATGTGTGACGTGGCCAGGTTATACCACAACTGGGAGTGGGAAGGCTGGGGGCAAGTGGGCAGCACTGCTTCCCTTCATAGCTTTGAAATTCAAATCCCAAAACAAAGCAAAATATTGTACTGGCCTAACAAACCCACAACCTCAACCTCAGAAACCAATGAATGAGGGAGGTTTGCTCTGGCTTGGAATACATAATAATAATAGCAAAGCCTTTGCTATAGTTTGGGTGTTTGTTCTCTCTAAGCTCATGTTGAACTGTGATCCCCAATGTTGGAGGTGGGGTCTACTGGGAGGTGTTTGGGTCATGGGGAGGCATGGTGCCTTCCTTCCGGTAATGAGTGAGTTCTTGCTCTGTTAGTTCCCATGGGAGGTGGTTGTTAAAAACAGCCTGGTTTTCTCTGTCTCTCTCTCTCTCTTCCTCTCTCATCATGTGAACTCTGCATGCATGCCAAATTTCCCTCCTGCCATGAGTGGAAGCAGCCTGAAACCCTCACCCACCTGGTGCCCTGCTTCTTGTACAGCTTGCAGAACTGTGAGCCATAGATTACCCAGACTCAGGTATTCCTTTATAGCAACACAAATGAACTAAGACATCCTTAGACTAATACTTTCTATGCTGCAGCTACTATCCTCAGCATTTTATTTGTACTAACTCATTTAATCCTCAACAACTATATGAAAGTCAGTCAGTCTTTTTACTCCTTCTCACTTCCTTTAAAGTTGTCGATTTGCTTCCTCTGTAAGGGCTGGGACATTTTCCAAAAGAATGAAAGAATGAAAAAATGAGCTATTTGGAGACAGGCTCTGTTTTCTCTTCTCCTGACCCCAGTGTCTAGCATGGTGCCTGGCACCAGGGCTGTCTCCATAATTTGCAGGGCCCAGTGTGGAAGAAAAATGTGAGGCTCCTTGCTCAAAAAGCAAGAAAAAAAATATGATTAAAGGTAATAAACTATAAATCACCTTCCTTTCTTCTATGTTCTCTCCTTTTTAACATATTATGTATTTTTATTTGTTATTTAATGTTGCTCTAAGTAAAGACAAATTAAAAATTTAAGTTGTTAGCATGAATTTTAGCATTCATCTTTACATTGTATAATGCCAGTCATAAATGCAAAGATGAGTCCATTTAACTCATTTATGAAATCATGGAAATTATGCAATTCATATTTTGTAGCTTATAGGTGCATATGTATTTTTTTTCTTACTAGGACAGTGGAAATGCTGCAGAAAACAAGCTCATCTTGCTTTTCTTTAACTTCTTGATGTATGTGTGCATGTTTCATCAACATGCCTTACCTCTCTCTCACCGGGGAGTAAGGGAGGATTGGCAGGACCAGGCACTCAGGTCCTGTATTCTCCCCTTCTACGTCACCAGCCTTGGTGGGAGTGGTTGGCCAAGGTAGGGAAGCAACATGAGTAAGAAAGGATGTGACAGGGTTCCTTGGCCTTGGTGCCTGTTAGAACGCCTTTGCCTTCATTCTGCACTTGCAGGAAGGTCTGGTTTGAATGGAAATGGTGGCCTCTTGATGGATCACACTTACCTTGGACTCACTTAGAGCCTCTCTGAATTCCCATGGGTGTGGGTCCACATGAATTCTGTGTTCGTGGGGCATCATGACATTATGCAAATGGCACAGTAAAGAAAGGTGAACACACACGTTGCACTTAAGACCTCTGCTCACAGACATGCTCCAGTGTCCTATTGAACTTCACTTGCAAATACAAGTACAAAGATAAAATTGTTAAGAATTTCAAGACAGCCACAGGAGGAAATCAAGCTCAGGGCCCTTCTGAGCTTGGGACCCTGTACAACCACCCAGGCCACCCACTAATGCAGTTGGCCCTGCCTGGTCAATATTTGGTTAATGAATGAACAAATATTACTCCTTAAGCACAAGCCTCATTAGCCAAAACTCAACTCTTTATTAATGGTGAATAGCATAAATATATTAATCTCTTGGATTTTTTAAACTTCTAAGCCAAAAATTTTAATCTTCTTTTCTTATATGAGATTGCTAAATCAGCTGCAATTTTGAGCAGATTTGAGTTTCATCAATTCCATTTTTTGCTAGAGAGAGGAAGTCTTCAAGAAAGAAGAGGAGGAGAATAGATGAGGCATGAAAAATTCGTGGTTAGGGAAATCAAGCCCCTGCAAGGGAAAGATTAATTCTTGTGGCATATAGTGTTTGATGTATTAATAACCACTGTAGTTCAGAAGAGACTGAATGAATACGTATGTTGAGGCAATGCTACCTCAAAAATCGGGGGGCTGGTGGGTTGTATCTGCATGCCCTGGGCTTTCCTAGGGGGGTCCTGTGTTAATACCAAGGTGACTAAATGCCATTTAAAGGACTGAAATGCAGTTCTCTCAAAGGAGATAGTAGGAGAGAAATCAAATGACAGATGCCTGGAGTACTAATTCTATTTTACCTCCCTCCTGAAGGAAGCCCATTGTTGAGTAAGAGATTCAAGAGAATCAGTTTACACTAAATGTGTTAATTCAACCAGCATTTGTCAAGTGCCTACTGTATGCCAGTGCCTACTGTATGTTAGGTGCTAGGACTTTGAAGTGAAATTCAGTTAAGTCCTCGTCCCCCAGAAGCTCTCAGTTTATCCTGCCAAGATAGCTGAAGTGTGGCTGGGATCCAGG
>VSMD01024267.1:0-25416 GCA_008750895.1 Mirza zaza | reverse complement strand
AAAGAATTCTTAGCCGCATCAGCTGCAGTTTCTCACAGCACCTTGGGGTTAAGGACTTAAACAAAAACAGAGGGCCAAAATCTCCTTTTTTCTCAGAACACAGGCAAGATTTTAGTCTTTCTCTTACTCCCAGTCCTATTAAATTTGTAAGGGAATTTTTATAGATTATAGACTTAAAAGCAAGAAGACTTTAGTCCTGAGGTAGAAACTCCTAGCCATTTATCTGAGTAATATTATTTCACTTTCTTCTCTTCTTTAATCCTTGCCCCAGTTTCTGTTTCTTTGTCCCAGACTTCTAGCATTGGGCTTCTTTTTGATCCCTGCATCTTTGTTCTGAGAGTTCTTTGCTGACTCTGGCACCTGTGTGGTATGCAGGGTTTGCAGGAAGCTGTTCCTGAAACTGAGGGCCACCCTGTGCAGGCAGCACTGGCTTATTTCTGTCTGTGTTGGATGAGACTGCCTTCCTCTTCTCATGCTAAACACAATTGTTGGAATGTTATTTGCAACTCCCAGAGCTACATTCTGGCTAAGCTTGGTAGATACAGTGTAAGAGACAAGTGGCCCACCCCTTTTTCAAGGAATAAGAGAATGCACTATTATTTTACCAGGTTCTTTTGAAGGTCTGGAAATTGATTTTTGAAGCCAGAGATTGAATCAGGGTGATTTGAGGGACAGGAGGAGGATGCTTGTCACCCTGAGGATTTGGCACCTCCATTCAAATGTGTTCCCTGCTGTCTCCCTATCCACTATCCTACATAATCTTATGTTCAATTAGAGTCTGCTGACCAAATTGGCAAGGAGGGAAGGAACCATTCTAGCATGCTCGGACCTAAGCCTTACTTGGCAAGCAGGTCTCCTGAGTGGTCTTTAGAAGCGAGTCAGACGTAGTCAGTTTTAGGATATTTGCTCACTGTGTGACCTTCTCCCTCCATGATACCTGTGGGTCTATTCTACCAAGCAGACAGCCTGACCAGCAGCTACTGTCCTGTCATCTTTTCTGTGCAACCTGCAGGCAGTTTAGACTTCCAGCCTTTTTTAGGAGCCTCCTCTGCTGACACTAATCCATAAGCCCACTCTATCATTTGGGGCAAACAACAGATACAGTCCCACTTACATTGTGATCTTCGGTTCTTTTCAATAAGCAAGATGGGATTACCATTCAGGTTTCCTTTAGCTTCTGTGTCATTGCAAATCATAGCCGGTAATAGCCTCTAAAAGTGTAGTACTTTGATCTTGTAAGTTTGCTACCTGAGAGATTCCTGTGTTCTTCCAGTGGTGATGCTGCCTCTTTGTTTATTGTCTTCCTGCTATGGACTTGAGGCCATTGATTTACAGATAAAGGGAAGCCCTGATTCACTCTATAGTAAATCAGTTGAGTACTATTGATCCACATAAGTTTGCAGTTGTATTTGCTTCTTTCCCCTGTAGAGCCTTTTCTAATCAGTCTCGTTGGACACATTGAAGAACTGTAGGGTCAATCCCTTGTTGACTAAGGGGACATCATCTTTTTTAATTACAGGTTCCATTACAGCTTATAGAAAGTGTTGAATGCCGAGACATATTTCAGCTTCATTTGACTTGCAAAGACTGTAAAGTTATCAGGTATGTGGTATGTTTGTGCTTCTGTTTGGTATGGAAAATATTTTTAAAGAATGGATCCATGGTTTGGTAACTTAGCAAAACACCTCATGAGAATCAGACTTGTTAGGAATATTTTCTGAGTAGTTAGTGCCTAAAATATTTTCTTTAATATCTTTATGTACTTTGCTATATTGAAAGACTCTTTTTTTTTTTTTTTTTTTTTTGAGACAGTCTTGCTCCATTGCCCTGGGTAGAGTACAGTGGTGTCATTACAGCTCACTGCAACCTCATACTCCTGAGTCCAAGCTATCCTCCTGTCTCAGCCTCCCTAGTAGCTAGAACTACAGGCATGCGCCATCATGCCCGCCTAAGTTTTTCTATTTTTGGTAGAGACGGGGTCTCGCTCTTGCTCAGGCTGGTCTTGAACCTCCTGACCTCAAGCGATCCTCCCGCCTTGGCCTCCCAGAGTGCTAGGATTACAGGCATAAGAAAAATGTTTTTTGGTTTTTATTTCAAAATAATTTCAAATTTACAAAAGTACAAAAATAAAAATAGTACAAAGAATATCAGTATACCATTTACCCAGATTCGTGTGTTATTGTTAACACTTTACTGTCATTGGCTTTATCATTTGCAGAGGCCTTCTGTGTTTGTGTATGAGAGAGATAGTGTTTTCCTGAACAATTTGAGAATAAGTTACATAATCATGGCTCTTAACCCCAAAATACTTTAGTGTGCTTTCCTAAGAATAGGGATATTTTCTTATATAACCACAGCATCATTATCAACTTTGCAGTCTTACATTGATAATACTTTTATCCAATCTATACTATACATGTTCCAATTTTGTCAGTTGACCTAATGATGTCCTTTATTGCATTCTCCCTCACTGAGTATAGGATCCAGTCTAGGTCAGATACTACATTTAGGTGCCACAACTCTATACCCTTCTTTAATCTGGAACGTTTTACACATCCTTTCTTTGTGTTTTATGACATTCACATTTTGAACAATATAATCTTTTATATTAGTATCATTTTGTATTTGTCAAATGTTTCCTTGATTAAATTGAGGTTTTGTACTCTCAGCTGGAATATACTGTATATGATGTGTCCTTTTCAGGGTATTGTGTCACATCTGGAGGCAAACAATGTCCACTTATCCCTCATTCATGATGTTAATTTTGATTACTCCAATCAAGGTGTCACTTGATTTCTGTATAATTTTTATATTTTCTCCCTTGCAACTAATAATCTATGGGAGGCATTTTGAAACAGTGCAAATGTCGTACTTCTCATCAAAATTTCTCTATAGGTTTAGCATCCATTGATATTTTTGCCTGATCTAATTTTAACTGTAATAGTTGCAAAATGATGCCTAAGATTCGTTTTGAAATTTAGTAGCTCTAGAAATTTTAAATTCTGCACAATTTTTCTTTTTCCCTTTGACCTACTCTGGGGTGCCAGTAAACATTGTATGTTGGCTGGCATATTGATGAGTCACGTTGATTGGGATGAGGGAGAGATTTAAATGACCCCTTGGTTTTAAGGTAAATATGTAAGTTACTTTTTAGTCAGTGAGAATTGGCTTTTGATAGATACTGGCTACAACTCAGTTTAAAAAGCTTGCTTATTGTTATTACTCAGTTTTTAACACTGCATTCAGAAAGTCAAAATATTTAAACAAATTCTTAAATCAGTTTGCACTAATTATTTTGACCTTAGTTGTATATACTGAAAATTTCAGTTGATAATAGAATTTTTGTTTTCTATGTGGTCACAGCTGAAAATTTCAGTGTAATCTGTCTTTATTTTGGATCTGATTTGTCCTAATTGCTAAATAAGCAGATAATGAAATCATTCCCTAACTGGCTAAAAGTAGTGCTGTGACTTTTTTTCAGCGTGGCCTGATATGTCATTACAAAACCAAAAGGGTTTTTCTAAACATATTTCTTGAGAGGGACAACCAGAAAACTTTGATGTAAGAAGTAGAAAAAAAGCCCATTCATGAAAGAGAATAACTGCCATTTTTCTGTAATTGTCATTAATCTCAAGGGATTTCCTTAGCCTAAAAAATAGGTTTTCCACATGTCCAGTTTCTTTTTGACATTGTACATCATTGGCTAAAATTTGTTGGGTCCTTTTTTATTGTAAATGATGATCAATATGTGAATGACTGCCTCTGATGCTTTCTCGATTGTAGTTCCCCCTTCACCATGAATAGGCACTCTTGAAATGGTGGCTTTTCTTATGTTTATTGTTAGCTGTCTTCTGATTACTTATTTGGCTTTACCAAAGGTGTCAGTTTTCAACCTTTGAGCAGTGTCAAGAGTGGCTGAAGAGACTGAATAATGCAATCCGACCACCTGCTAAAATAGAAGATGTCTTCTCATTTGCATACCACGCTTGGTGCATGGAGGTCTATGCCAGTGAAAAAGAGCAACATGGAGACCTGTGCAGACCAGGTAGGCCTTTCTAAAATGCACAAATGGCAAGGGGCTTTGTCGAGCTACTTGCTGAAGGTATCTTTAACATAAAACAGGATGCCTAAGCTTTCATGTATTCAATCAATTCAATCATAGTGTATTCTATGAAGCACCATAATGATGTGCCCATCATTCTTCTAAGCTTTTAATGGAACATGTTTCCTGCCTTCCAAGAGAAGAACACTAGGCTTGGGATTACAATATCCTGGGCCTAAAATCAACTATGAGGCTTCATGGTTATGAAAGCCTAATAGAAGCCATGAGTTTTTTTTTTTTTTTTTTTGAGACAGAGTTTCACTTTATTGCCCAGGCTAGAGTGAGTGCCCTGGCGTCAGCCTAGCTCACAGCAACCTCAAACTCCTGGGCACAAGCAATCCTGCTGCCTCAGCCTCCCAAGTAGCTGGGACTACAGGCATGTGCCACCATGCCCGGCTAATTTTTTCTATATATATATTTTAGTTGGCCAATTAATTTCTTTCTATTTATAGTAGAGATGGGGTCTCGCTCTTGCTCAGGCTGGTCTTGAACTCCTGAGCTCAAACGATCCGCCCACCTCGGCCTCCCAGAGAGCTAGGATTACAGGCTTGAGCCACCGCGCCCGGCCAAGCCATGAGTTTTGTGTACATGTTTGGGAAGACTTCACATTAGAAGTGGCTTTTGAGTAGGCTTTGAAGATTGAATAGGAGTTCATTGATAAGAGAATGGGGAAATGAACATGAGAGAAAGTATCATAAACAAAGGCACAGAGGTGTGAAGATAGGTTGTAGAATAGAGGAATACAAAATGCCTTTTGCTGTCTTAGAATTTTCAAGTCATAGATAACCTCTTGTCACCCTTTTTCTCCCATAGATGAAGAAACAGAGGTCCAGAGAGGGCCAAGTTCCTTCCTCAAGGACAGATAGAGCTATTGAGCCTGTTCTGGAACCCAGGCATCCTGACTTCTCATATAATCTTTGTCTCATTCACTGTCTTTGCCTTGACCAAGTTCATGTTGCTTCTCTGCATTTAGTTTCCTGTAAACTCTTATGCTGCCATAAATAGAACTTTGCTGGTCTAACACTGACTCTGAGTGTGTTAGGCTTCGAGGCGAAGTCTTGAATTTCTAAGCAGTGAAAAGTTGTGAGCCTCCCTCAAGTAAGTTTACTCTTGGAACTTTTTTCTTTATATCGGAAACTTAATCCTTAATCTTCAGTCTTAAAAGTCTGCCCTGGGTTATTTTAGACATTTGAAGCTAATCTAATTATACTTTGTTCCCTGGTCCATGGTCCATCACTGATTGAAACTTTTGGTTCAGATTTTTGTTCTGTTCAGTTTAAATGCTTATAACAAACATAAGCATTATCTTATTTTTAAAGATGCTTTGATGTTTGCTTTTGTTTGATTCTCATGACCTCATCAGACAGGGAGGATAGCCTGGTGTCTCTGTTTTGGGAGCCAAAGAAATGGAGGCTCACAGGTAAAGCTTGTTGTCAAGTCTTGCTGCTAGTCACTGACAGAGCTGGGATTTAAAACCAGTTCTCAGCTTGTGACTGACTGTGGTGTGCTATGGATACAGAGCTTGAAAAACAGAGGTCCTTGTGGAACCTTAGGGGAAGCCTCAGAATTTAAACTTTTCACAAGCCTGTCCAGGTGGGTGGAATCCAAAGACATCCACAAGAGACCAAACGAACCTTGTAAGTTTATGAGAATGTGCCTAAACTCTCTCTCACTTCACATTCTTAACCATTGAATCTGAATCTCTCTTTGTGTCTTCTTTACTAAGGTGCCATCACATTTTAAATTTATTTTTTGTTTCGTTTATGACTCTTTTCAAGTTTGGGCTTTTGTTGTGTCGTTTTAAGAAATGAGGTCTCACTCATGTCCAGGCTGGGATGTAGTGGCATGATCATAGCTCACTGAAGCCTCAAACTCCTGGGTTCAAGCAATCCTCCTGCCTCAGCCTCCTGAGTAGCTATAGGTACATGCCACTATGCCTGGCTAATTTAAGATTTTTTTTGTAGAGCTTAGTCTCGCTGTGTTGCCCGAGCTGGTATTGAATTCCTGACCTCAAGTGATCCTGCCTTGGCCTCCCAAAGCACTGGGATTATAGATGGGAGCCACCATACCCAGCTGGCTTTTTTTTAAAAGATTAAATTTATAGACAATGAAGTATGCAAATCTTACATGTATATTTGCTGAATTTTTAACCATTGCATCTTATTTTAAAAATTTTTAGTCTCTATTATCTCTTAGGATAATGAACTTAATGAGTGCATCCTGCTGCATTATGTTAGAAGAACTTTGATTTAAGACCCCTAACAGCAAGAGGCATTTCCTAATTTTGGGTTGCCAGCATTCAGTCAACAAGGCTTGCTTTCTCTTATCCTGTTCTCTTAACCACCACAGACTGAAAAATCCTCATCTTTGTAAGAGGACTTTATTTCCTTGATAACTTTAGTTGTTTTGGATTTGAGCCAACTCTTTATCTATTTCCTAAGAGGTACCAATTCAGAACTTCACTCTTGTCTTTTAATTGTGGGTGACTTTGTCCTGAGGTAGGATGACTTTGGTCCCTAGGCCCCCTTTTTTTTTTTTTTCTTCTTGAGACAGTCTCACTTTGTTGCCCAGGCTAGAATGAGTGCTGTGGCATCAGCCTAGCTCACAGCAACCTCAAACTCCTGGGCTCAAGCAATCCTCCTGCCTCAGCCTCCCAAGTAGCTGGGACTACAGGCATGTGCCACCATGTCCAGCTAATTTTTTGTATATATATTAGTTGGCCAATTAATTTCTTTCTATTTATAGTAGAGATGAAGTCTTGCTCTTGCTCAGGCTGGTTTCGAACTCCTGACCTCGAGCAATCTACCCACCTTGGCCTCCCAGAGAGCTAGGATTACAGGTGTGAGCCACTGCACCCGGCCCCTAGGCCCTTTCCTTCCTGATTATATCTGGTATTCTTTGGCTACCAGGACATGGAGGTAGCCACAACATCCTGTCTTTTTGTGGGTTTGTGATACATGGGGCATGTTGGGATAAAGTGCCGATTTAGGAATTAGAAACCTGAATTCAAACACATACTTTTGTTTAGTTGGGGGAGAAGGAAAAACCAAAGCACTGGGCAAACCATTTTTCCTCTCTGCACTTTAGTTTCCTCTGTACTTCATACTGAAACATTGATGTTCTTCCTGCCCAAGCCGATCTGGGTTTCTTGAAGATCAACTGTTAATGCTACATAGTTCAATTCAGTAAATGTTTGAGTGCCTCTTCTGTGCCATGCTTGTGAAAACACTTCAGAAATTATGCAACTATAAGGTAATGCCATAACTGATTCGTTGGAAATAACTGAGTAATGATTACATTTTGTTTCTTCCCAGTGTGCACATCCACACTGAAGTTAACCTGCCACCATTCACATGGAATCTTACTGTATTTCAGTGACTTGGTTGAGTGTAATGTATATATGTGGTTTTCTCCTTTTATGTATTTTCACTGTGGAGTACAGAGGAAAAGCTTGCTTTTAATTAAAAAAAAAAACGAACAAACAAAAAAAACACACCGTTGGTGGCATTTTAAAAGCCAGTCTACCTGGTTCTTTTGTCTCCACCCAAAATTGTTGTTGGGTGGCATTACTCACCAAACAAGAGCATACCAGACAACCACATTCTTATAAGTCATCTTTAGGATGAGACAACACTTGAGATACTTCAAAGTCATGCCTTTTTATAATCTTCCCCAGTACGTGAGATCACAAGCATAGATTGTGAGGGGTAGAAATTTAGTCTTTCTGCAGATAATAAATCCTTTTATGGATTCTCCTCCACCTAGCCTGTTAAGAGTAGAATGTATCAGAGAGGAGAGAAATGGGAAAATTACATCATTGCCTTGGTATTCATATAAATCTAGTTTCTACTTGTCGCATCTGTCGTATTAATAGTTAGCCATACTGTGGCCATATCTGTAGGTCTCGAGCTTTGGAATAAATCTCAGCATTGCTGTTGGAGTTCACCTGTGAATCCTACAAAAGCCTTTGCAAACACTTGATCCTGCTCTTAGTCCCTTATACTCTAAAAAAGGAGTGGGCTTAAAGCTAAAAGCTTCTCTTCCATGTCCTAAACTTGCTGCTCATCATTGCAGCTGGCTCTTGGCGAAGGCTCTGTCCTAAAGCATAGTCTGAAGGTCCTGACAGACAGCTCCTCGGTTCAGCGTCAGTTTGGCAGTGTCAGGACGACCTCTCTGATCTCTCCTGTGAGAAACATCCATCAAACACTTCTTGTTCATCCACAGATATCGTGACTTTGGGTCTTACACTGTTGTGCAGCTGCCTACCTGTCTTCTGGCTTGAATGCAGCCCAGGAAGTGTGCAGGGCTTTTGAAACCTTTTACATAGAAAAGAGTAATTCCTCTCTCCATATTTGACAATGTGGGAGCGATAGTTCTTACCTTCTGTAACTCTGGTACTGGTCTGCTTCCTCGCACGCCAGTTAAACGCCTTGTCCCTTCTATCTTGAGCCTTTAAGCTGTGTGTCATTGTGGGCTTAAATACTCAGAATCAACCAGGGTGCTAGACTATTTTGGGGGAAAATTTTTTAGACTGCCAGTTGACACTGTGGTTATAGATAGGTTAGAGAGTTCATTGCTTTAAAAAAAGTTCATTTCCACTAAAATGGGAATTGCTGGACTGTATTTGTAGTATAAGAAATGCTAAGTGTTGAAAAGGGACAAATCCCCATTTGGGGATGGGGGAAGCAGGCAAGAAGGGTTGAAATGGAAACATAAAGCCAAACAAAAACTTTATGGCCCCAATATTTAAAATAATTTGGGATATTATATCTAATACTGAATCACTTGAGTGATGGGAATTCTGAGATGGAAATTCTTAAGGCGAATCTAGCAATTGATGTATTTACTTTTCTGGCTAAATAAACATAAGTGAACATCTAACATAATTTTCAAAAGTTTATTAAATAACTCATTTAAGATCTCCTAGATTTTTTTTTGAAGTTGTAGTTTTCAAACAAGTTGTGATCCACTAGTGGGTTATGAAATCAAATTTTAAAGATGAAACAGAATAGAAAATTATTAAAATATATCACACATAGTAAGTGGATATTGTTTTGTGAGACCCCTTTTTAAAAATAACTGTTGTGATATGAAACATTCTTATTTTGGATTGTGGTCATCAGTTTCAAAGTTTATGAAGTCACTGCTTTAGAGGATACAAAGATAATTAAAACTCCATGTTCTCAAGGAACTTAACAGATTTTCTATACATGCGACTCAATATATATTTCTCTTGTGTATTGCTCAGAATCTCATGCTCTGGATGGTGGTTCTAAGCTCTTCTTGGAGTTATGGTTCTACAAAGTAAATTGCTAGTAATAGTGGTAGTGGTTATTATCTTGCGGGTGTTATTTTTAGATCACAAGATTCTTTTAGGGTATCTATGTGTTTTACCCTAAGATAGAGGTATTGATGTATAAGATTATTAATAAAGGTACTTTCACCTCGACACTTGTCTAATATTCTTGATGGTCAATATTCCTTGCAATTTGCAGACAGATGATACCCCAATTCGGATAGCTTTTTTCCTATTGGGAAGCCCGCTATATTGCTTCTAAAACTTTTCTAAAATGGGATAGATTTAGCTATTATTTCTTCCTGCATCTGTGAACCTCTTCTTTTTATAGTTCTTCAGGAAACGTATAGCACCTAGCTTAAGCTCAAGAAAAGCAGTTTAAATGAGAAGTAGTTTTACAGAATTGTCTTTCATTTAAGTAATTGCTATTTCCTATTCTGTTACTCCTCCTAGGGAGGGCAAAGCATTATACCTTGATTGCCAAAATAGTCTGTTTTGTGCTTTTATTTGTTGAGGTGGTTTTCCCAGCCCCCACTAGCACTTATTTTATAATCTGTAACACTACGCATTAGGGGTACTGCTTACTTTTTTTTAAATAAAATTACTGCCCTAGGACTGTTTGTTTTTAAGGAAGAAAGTTATTTCAGATTTACTGACGTTTATGTTAGGCTCACTTCTGCCTTTGTTGCCGTCTTAAGGAAGAAAAGGCCAAATTCATTAGGGTGAATGTAGACAGATTATACCTATTTGGGTGGATGTTATCACAAATGATGAGCACTTAGAAGAAGTATGGTGTTTCCTGAGATTCCTAGGTACTGGCTGTTATGATTCCATGACCTCTTACGTGCAATTCTGTAAAATGCTCTGAAAATGAAAAGGCTTTTCTTACTCTATTTGGTGGCTTATCCTGATATGAGCCGATAGGAAGCCATTATTGCTTTATTTATCCAAGTTGGTATAAATTATCCATACATTTCACTGGAAGAAGAAATATTAATGCTCAATTAAGTAGATCCCGTTGAGAGCATGAGCCTGATACTATAACATATGCATTGTCTTACCTTTCTAAAATATGGGAAACACTCATGTTCTGAAATCTGTACCAAAGAGTTTTGGAGGAGGACTTGTAGGTCTGTATTAATACTCTTGGTGATCTTGTTATTGATTTTCTTATGTGTACTGTTGGTCTTTATTGTAGAAGTAGGAAAGTAGCCAGTGTAGTGTCAAGAGCATGGGGTTTGGGGCCAGATAGACCTGCCATGATAACCTTTCTCAATTTCTGTTTTGTCCTTTATCAAATGAGTTCAGTGATGCTGCTCTGAGTTGATAGTAGAGATTAGTTGAAATAACATAATTCTTGATCAGAATTAGTTTTTTTCCCTTCTTATAGTCTTAACCTGAGAGGGATCTTTTTAAAGTAAAACTAAATGTATGTTATTTTATTATTTATACAATTCCTTTTTTAAAAAAAGAAAAAACTTAGCCAGGGTAACTATGCTTTTATTCTACCTGTTTTGCAAAATGGTATTTATTTCTTCCTTTTCTGCTGTCTATCTCTGGCCCTAGGGGAGCATGTAACATCAAGGTTTAAAAACGAGGTGGAGAGGATGGGTTTTGATATGAACAACGCCTGGAGGATTTCCAACATCAATGAGAAGTACAAGTGAGTTATATGGGTCCCTGTGGACTGTGTTTCACAGCCATTGCAGTTGCAGAAACTCTAATTCTCATGTGTCAGAACATTTGAACTTAGACTTTTTCTTTGAAATGGACTTAAATCTGTGGTCTCCAACCCCCAGACTGAGGACCAGTACCGGTCCGTGACCTGGTAGGAACCAGGCCACACGGCAGAAGGTGAGTGGTGGGCGAGCAAGTGAAACTTCATCTGTATTTACAGCAGTTCCCTATTGCTGGCGCCACCACATAAGCTCCGCCTCCTGTCAGATCAGCAGAGGCATTAGATTCTCATAGGAGCACAAACCCTACTGTAAACTGTGCATTCAAGGGATCTAGTTGTGCGCTTCTTATAAGAATCTCATGCCTGATGATCTGAGGTGGAGTTGAGGTGGTCATGCTCATGCTGGGGAGTGGCTGCAAGTACAGATTACCATTAGCAGAGAGGTTTGTACAATAAATGTAATGTGCTTGAATCAGCCCAAAACTATCCCTGACCCCAGTCTATGGAAAAATTGTCTTCCATGAAATCGGTTCCATGCCAAAAAGGTTGGGGACCACCGGTATAAATGTGTGATCTTCAGAGTACTTCTTGAACCTTCTGTTCCCATTGCTGTCTTTGGGAGTGGAAAATGATCCTTACTTACCAGGATCCTGGAACATTCCTTTCTACCCTCCCCCCAGGCCTCTGTTCTCCCTGGCACAGGCATGACTAGATAATACTGTATTTACCTGTATGCTGGCAGTTTCCATTGTTCTCATCACCACTAAGCATCACATTAGAGATAGGATCAGTGACCTCATAAGCAGTGACAAAACACTTAGGAGCTAGTTTTTGTGACTGTAATTTTATTCTAGATTCTATGAAATAGAAGTACAGGTTGAGTATCCCTTATCTGGAATGCTTAGGACTGGAAGTGTTTCTGATTTGGGATTTTTTTTGGATTTTGGAATTTGCGTACACATAATGAGATTTCTTGGGAATGGGACCCAAGAATAAACACAAAATTCATTTGTTTCATATACCTTAATAGCCTGAAAGTAATTTTATATAATATTTTAAATACTTTTGTGCATGAAATAAAGTTTTGACTATGACTCATCACATGAGGTCAGGTATAGGATTTTCCATTATGGTGTTACGCCAGCACTCAGTTTCAGATTTTGGAGCATTCTGAAGTTTTGGATTAGAGATTCTCAACCTGCGTTACTCTATTCTTTAATATGTTGATTTAAAACCAACTTCACAGCTATGATCATTTAACCATTAAATGTTAAATGTAATTATTAAATATTTAGTCTTTACCTGTTTCCTTAAAACCTTTAAATGCTTTGGGTGGGGAAGGGCAGTTAACTACTATGATGTGTGTGATCCAGGTTTTTATAAACCAAAAGAAAGTTGTCTAGGAGATTTAAATTAATATATCCTCCTCCTAAGTTTCCTTGCAACACCAATCATTCTTGTGGTCCTTTGAGCTGCCTTATAAATTACCATACTGTTTTTCTGGTCTGTTTGTGGCCAACATCAGAGTGTTTTCATTTTTCATTTGAAAAGCTACAGCTAATTATTATACACAGCTTTTAACCATGGGCCTTGGCCTAGGATTTAAGAACCCAGGGTGTTGTGAAGAAGTCAGTAGCTGCTGACCTGTCTTACCGTTACCTATTCTCAGTGATAAGTCAAAGCAGAGAAGGAGAGTGGAGACAGGAGGGGCCTCAGAGAGCCTGAGGCTGCCATAGGCTTTCGTGAGTGTAACCCACCTTTCCTACACTGGAAACTGTTTATCCACAAGAGAGCAGCTAGTGCTTATAGAGTGGCAAGGGTAGTAGAGTACCTATAACACAATGAACTTAATGTTCAGAAAATTGAATCTGAAAACTGTAAATTAAACCAAGCTTATTGGAAAAATAAAATCCCTAATATGAGTTTTAAAAATTAACTTTCTCTGAGTTTACTAGTTCCACCTCAAAAGCAGTCTTCTGCTGCTTTTGTGTTGAAAGTTCATCATACTACAAAGGAAGAATGAAAGTATAAAACAAAAGAAATGGGACTCAGAGTATTAGCTATGATCACTCTGTCCCAGGTTATTTTTAGAAGTTTGTGGGTTAAGTATTAGGAATTTTTTGTAGCTACTCTTGGTCATAGCCATTCTCCTTGTTTAGTGGCTTTTTAAATTACTCATACTTTATTGTCTGGAAATTGAGAATAGGGAGAGAGATTTAGTGAAAAAATAATCAAAATCTCCAACTCCTAAGCCAGTTTGTGTTTTTCTGCCTCTTCCCCTAATGCATAGGACAGGCTAGAGCAGAGGTAGGTAGGGGATAGTTTGTAGGTTTTGGGATTTGGATTAAAGGCTTTATTGCCTTTAATATTGAAAGGGAAAATTTGGTTACCCATAAAGAAACATTGTCCTGTAAGGATAAACCTATCAGAAGTAGTGCTTCCCAGGACAGCAGCTTGATTAGCATGTAGCTAGTATCTGTCTTCCCTAATGGAAAAAGAACTTTTTTCCCTGGGTATAGGTCTGAAGTATGTTTTATAGAAATTACGATTAATAGCATAGTCATATTACTAACCTGGCTCAATAGTTTGTGTATGCAACAAGTAGGCTGGCATTTGGTATTGGTTCCACATACCCATGGCTGCACTTGTTACCTATAAGTAGGACACTGTTTGGTTCAAATCAGAGTAAATTATAATCATGTGAGGTCTTTGGAAACTTAAAATTGTGGACTTTTGTCCTTCTTCATGTTTCCCTCTCACAAAAGCCTGTAAGACTGAGGGTGTGGTAGAGGTGACGCAGACTTTGTTTTGTAATTGGAATGGGCACTTGTGGAGTTAAAAATGACCTATATATTTGTTATGACAGAGTTATAATGGAGAACAAAGAGACTGCCCATGCCAGCTCCTTTTTTTCCATTGATAGTTAAGATTGCCACATTCCTAAAAGGCAGCATCAAGTGGAAATCCAAGATAGTATCCCTTGATATATACATAAACTCTTAAAGCAACCCATTCTGTTGATGGACCAAAATTCAAATAATGTTCCTCATTGCGTTTAACTAGCTCTTTGGTAGCATAATCAACATCCTTATGCTGGCTCACCTAGTATATCTCCCTCCTCTTCCCCTCTTCTCTTCTATTTTCTTCTCTTCTCCCCCTTTCTCATCTTCCCTGTTAGGTTATGTGGTAGCTACCCCCAAGAGCTCATAGTCCCTGCCTGGATCACTGACAAAGAACTAGAAAGTGTAGCAAGCTTCAGGTCTTGGAAGCGCATCCCTGCCGTCGTCTACAGGTAAGTACGCTGGACCAGCCCTAGCTTGGGCTTGTGCTGTTGCCCACTGCATGTGGTCTGCTGCTGCTAACCTGTGAAGGGGGGGTTCAGAGAATTTCCAGGCAGGTCTCTACTTGTTATTGCTAAACCTGCTCCTCCAGTGACACATGGGTCCTTGCTGTATCCAGAACACTAGCTTGGTTCAGTTGACATAGATAAGAACATTTTAGTAAAATAGTTAGCTGGACTTGCCATTTCAAGATGATTCTTACATTTTGTGAGAAGATAATCTGTTACCGCATTTAGCTTCAGATGTTAGGAGGGCTTTTGGATTCAGAGAGAGAAGTCCTAGAAAGTGAGAATTGGGAGTATAGAGTTGAGTCATCTGTGATTGTCTTTGTGGTTGAAACTTTGATACATGGAAGAACTCAGTTTTGAGAGAAAGCATTTAGAAAAGAAGGCTGGGGCTTGACTGGATAGAAGATGTCGGTGATCAGAGGCATGAGAGCCAAGGGATGCAAGTTCTAGATGGGGACAGTGGCATGGTGATGAACTCAGATTTTGGAGTCACAGACATGAGTTCAAGTCTATTCTGATACCCCTTGCTGTGGCACCTTTAGTTAGTTCCCTAACTGACCTCAGTCTGTTCCTAATGAATAAAATGGGAACACTTATTCTTAATTTGCTACTATGCTGTGACATCTGAATGACAGCCTATAAACACTGGGCTTCTCTTAGCAACATTGGGAGTAGGTTGGATCCCTGTGTGCTGCTTTTTATAGTTCTGCGAATATCTCAGTTCTCACGGGATTGTGTTAAATTTTTCAGAAGTCATTCCTCCTCCTCCTGGAAATATTTCTGATGTTACCATCTTGTTACATTTACACGCTCCATTCCATTTTCTTAGTTTGCAGACTTTTTTTTTTTACTCTCCTTGAGTTGGGCCAATGTGGTGGCTCAGTTAGAAATAAGTCTTTTGTGGCAGGAGGCATTCCTCTGAAATATTGAGGTTGTAAGAAGGGATTTTTCTCCTTGTGGAATTCCGTGGAGGTAACCAGCTTGGTCATTTAGTCCACTGAAGGCAAATTCTGATGCTCTCCCTGAATAGAGAGATGGAAAGGTATTTGCTCTGACCCAGGGGAACCCATTAAGTTTTCGATCTCAATTTTCATCACTCTTGTTTTCAGAAACCTCTAGAAAAGTAGGTCAGTAGATTTACTTATCACTCAAGTGGTAAGGATGATACAGGAATTAGAGAGTAGTGAAAACTGAATGGATTTGAGTCTTGTCATTGATCAGCCCAACTAGGATGGGGAAAGCAGCCAGTTGCTGCTCTGACCAACAGCTGTGTTAGGTCAGCAGCCCTGGCATCTGTGGGGCTTGCAGACTTTGAACAAAAAGGAGAAGCACTCTCATTTTTGGAGAGTGAAAGGCTTTAGGTGAATTCTCTCCTTTGGTACAGAAGCCTAAGAGTGTTAGTTGAAGAAAAACTTACAAGTATAATAAAAATGGGAAGCCTTTCTATTCTAGAGGGCATGAGGATTTTTCTCCCTTTCTAGAGACCCTAGAAAATGAAAATTTTTATTTGCAATTTTTTAGAGAAAATCTGCTTTCAAAAGATTACAAATGAAAGTTCTTGGTATGGTCCATATAAAATCAGACAGGCATCCTGGAACCTAGTGTCTGTCTTAGAGCCATGTGTCTTGTACTCTGAGCTTCCAACTGGGGTTGCTATATTATTTGGGAGTTTTGTAAGGGATACGTTGAAGAATGTTTGGAACATTACCACTCTTCTGCTTTGCCAGCCTGGGTGGCAGGATGCCTCTGAATCTGACTTACATTTACTTAGTTAAGTTTTCTGTAGGCTGCAGTAACGATTCCTGAATTTGGCAGACGTACTTACTTGACAACACCATGCTGAACCAGTGGCTGATTAGGGCTTTCTTCTACTGTGACAAGAGAGCACTTAATTGGATTTATTATTGAAGGCAGAGATTGCTCTAACACAGCAAGATGGTGCAAAGGGCACCCATCTATAGTGCCATTCACAGCTCCCCTTTATGCGTGTGGTGATTATTAGAAACTCCTAGTCATTTAGGGAGCTTGCCTAACTCTAAGTTAGGGATAGTTAAAACAATTATGTTTCTATGTAAAATTGGAGCATTCATTGTTTTTTGGGGGGGGTATCATACATCTTAATTTTTATACATTTCCTGATTCTATTTGTTAAAGTGATAGAAATGCTTTTCAGTGATTTTTAACTGTAGTGTTTGAGTTCTCTTTCGTACATTCTAAAGCATTTTAGAAGACTGCAGAAAACATAACTGCTAATTGCAATAGCTTAGTTGAAATCTATTATAATGCCAGTGGCTTTTAAAACCCAAGACCCAGGCTGAAGAGTGCCATCTACTGCTCCTCTTGGGCACTGCTGGGAAGCATTGCAGAGGAAGAGGATGCTTAGGAAAGGCCCCACCAATTGTTTTTTTTTTTTTTTTTTAAGCAGAAAAAAAAGATTTTATTGGCTTGGGGAACTGCAGAATGTCAAGCCAGGACCATTTCTCTCCATCTTTTCACTCTGCCTCCCACTAGCCTCTTCTGTGAAGGTTCGGAGTCATTCAACTCGGCAGTTACCCAGTGCCTATTATTTACTAGGGATCATTTTAAGAATCGGTGAGGTTTTATTTCTACTTTGGCTCCATTCAACATGTGAGCGGGTTGAGCATGTTGGTAGTATACAAGTACTTTTAGCTACTTGTCTACCAGTGAGGGAGGATTTTAAAACTACAAACAGTGGGTAGTTCCAGTGGAATTTGATTATTCCCATATTTAACTTATGGCTCATGAGCTTTAGGATTAAAACAAAGATCTCATATTGTTCCCTGAAGAAGACAAGTAGATTCAGTAGTATGTTTTATTTAAATGCATCTATGCCATACATATGTGTTTGTATGCATATGTGCGTTCGAAACAATTTTTAAAGGAAAGTAAGACATGGAGAGTTTCCTCTGAATAGAATTGGGGGATGGGGGATATTTAAATTTTTTGCTTACTAGCTTTTGGTTCTGATGATTTATTTTTACAGTGAACTGATTACTTTTATTAAAGAAAAAAGCTTTACTCTGAGATATGCCACATTTCACACCGTTAAAATGTACAACTTAGTAACTTACTATATTCCAAATTGTGCAAACATCACCACAGTCAATTTTAGTACATTTTCATCATTTGAAGAAGAAATCCTATACCCATTAGCAGTCCTCATTCTCTCCCCAACCACCCTAGCCCTGAGTAACCAGTAATCTACTTTGTGTTCCATGGATTTTCCTATTCTGAACACTTCACATAAATGGAATTGTATTGTATATGGTCTTTTGTGTCTGGTTTCTTTCACTTAGCATAACATATTCAAGCTGATGTTATAGTATGTATCAGAAGTTTATTCCTCTTTACTGCCAAATAATACAATTTTTCTAACATTTTAATTGCTAAAGTTTGCCTAATTAGGAAAAGCCTGGGTTTTAATACCATCTTAAAGTATACTATGAGTACAATTTCTGGTTTGTCTTCTTGAAAAAGAACCTGTCCAGAGTATGATTTACTGAGGTTGGTGCTGTTCCTTCTAAGAGCCTGAGAAAGGATAGCTGGCTCATTGAGCTATCTGCCTGTAACAAAAGCAGTTGGTGACTCATGAAATCTTGGGAATTTTGTAAAGCAATTCATTGTGGGCCAGGTAAGTGTTTCATTCCCAAAGGTGGGACCTTGTTTTGAAAAGAATCCCCAAGCTAGCTGTGAGTACACAGTTGTTGGAGTGGACCCTCAGAAGTCAGTGAGGCAACACATTTTTCTCTTTTGGCATCTATTATGCCAGGACATTCAGGGTCAGTGTTTCAAAGGAGAGAGAAATCCTTCATTGGGTAGTAGAATTAGTGTAGTATTTGTAGATTATTTTTTACCTTATTTTCCAAAAAGTAGATCCAAACATTTCAGTTATGAATATTTATTTTTTTCTAAGAGCACACAGTCATTTTGTTGGTAACTTTACAAAAATCTCTGATAATTGAGAACGATATGCATAGGTTTTGTTTATTCTTGTTGATGCATAAGACCTCTGCCCTTTTTAATACTGGGAGGACTTGAAGCTAACCCAGCACTTACCTAGAGACAGGCTATTCGTTAAGGCACTTAAAATCCACTACTTTTATTTTTGTGAGTACAGAGCATCTGAATAGGGACTCCTGGGATGGGTACAGTTGTTGTTTCTTGTTCTCTGCACAGGCACCAGAGCAATGGAGCTGTCATTGCCCGCTGTGGACAGCCGGAAGTTAGCTGGTGGGGCTGGCGAAATGCAGATGATGAGCACCTGGTGCAGTCAGTAGCCAAAGCTTGCGCCTCTGACTCCCGATCGAGTGGCAGCAAGCTGTCAACTAGGAACAGTTCTCGAGACTTTCCCAATGGGGGAGACCTTTCTGATGTGGAGTTTGGTAAGGTGCTCCCTGAACCCATGGTGGCAATTTTTATAGCATCTGGGAACCTTTTCTTGAAATGGCCTTTTCCTTAGAAGACATAGGGTTAATTTTATAGAAGAAGAAGTATGATGCTTCACTTGATGGGATCATTTGAGGAGTCATGAGTCTTGGCAAAGACCAGAAAGACCCTTTGTTTTAAAGTTGGTTTAAGAGACTAGAGTGTTGTCTTTCTTGCCATCATGACAAAAATTGGAATATTTATGTGATAGGGACTTGCAGTGTCTCTAGACCATAGGGGGCAATATTGGGTTTTATGAAAGGACTATAGGTATAGAAATGAAGTACAGAAGATTGGGCTGCTGGACCCCACGTGTGCTCTGGGAGTTGGTGTTTGAGAGTAAATCCCCATCAACTTTTGTAAGAAGGCAAGATAGACTATAAAGTGATGGGAGAAGTCCTTTGTATCAAGGGTTTGGGTTAGGGAGTTTCATTTTATAGAGCTTTTTTTTGTATCGTAGTATGTGCTGTGGTTTTAATTTTGCACAGTTCTGGGAGAAACTGGTTCATTTAGTCCTCCCCCTCCCCCATGTCCCTAGATTCTTCTTTGTCAAATACTTCAGGAGCAGAGAGTTTAGCCATTCAACCGCAGAAACTTTTGATCTTGGATGCACGCTCCTATGCAGCAGCTGTGGCAAACCGAGCCAAAGGAGGTGGCTGTGAATGCCCAGGTGAGGTATATGGTGCTTTGTCCTCCAATGTCTTTCCTTAAGAGTCTCCTCTAACTCATGCTCAACTGAAGCTTAGTTCTCAATTTGAAGTGAGTGGTAAGCCATATTCCTTATCCTGTCTTAAAAGAGCCAGAGCTTCTCTTTGGATTCTTACCCCACTGTGTATGTTCTTTTCTGGGGAGAAATGGAAGAAGTGCAGTGAAGCCACATAATCTTCCTTCCCTGTGCCAACCCCATGTACACGATAAGGAAAGCGGATCCTCTTCCATAATAAGGCTTGTTCATGTTTGAAAGCTGCTGCTTTAGTGGGCTCGATTTCTCAGCCTTTTGATTGCCTTTGACCGAAGGGTATGCCTCATCACTGACCTCCTAGCAAACTCCTCACTGAGGTCCTCTACTCAGGAAACCTGAGGTGGAAATTGAAGCAGTAAATACTGAATTCCAGTAAGGTGCCTCTGTCCTGACTTGAAACACTCCTACTGTTGCAATGCTGGCTTTCCCCAAGGAGAGGACCCTCTCCCCTCACCCCCATGCTGGCTGTGTGCTAACGATGTAGGCAGAGGCACCAAGCTACTTCTTTAGATGTGATCTAAGTTGGAAATTGAAAAGCATCTGTACCAAGGTGAAATTTGAATGCACAAAGGCATTGTTCTATTGAGTTCTTTTAGAAGAGAAAGCCACAAGTTAGATGAGGCCCAAGAAGTAAACCTGGGTAAGATAGAAGTTTATAGGTCTTTCTTTTAAAAATGAGTTTTTATGTCAATGTCGTCTTCACAAATCTAACCTTCCTTTTTTACCCTTTTCAAAAAGACGGCTAAAATTCAAAAGCACCGTTTTCCTCTTATAATAAAGCACTGGGCTAATAAATAAAACATTGAATAAATTCAATGTTTTGAAACTGCATCAAAACATTGCAGTTTCATTAGGCAGCAGCTGCAATGGGTGTGTTTTATAGCCAGTTTGCTGCTTTTAAATTTGGCCATGTGGGCTTTAAATTCGACATATTTATTTGTGTTCTCTTTATTGTTCTTTCCAGAGTATTACCCGAACTGTGAAGTTGTGTTTATGGGTATGGCAAACATTCATTCTATTCGGAGGAGTTTTCAGTCTCTGCGGTTGCTGTGCACTCAGATGCCAGATCCAGGAAAGTAAGACCTTGGCTTTCATTTTTTACTGCTCTTTAAAAAAATGAGTTTGGAGTTGGCTTTCCTTCTGTTTCTTGGTAAACTTCAGTTATACTTTCAGTCTCTATGAATGTCTTCTTCCTGAGTCAGAAGCATGACAGCATAGCGGAAGAGCTGGGAGAAAATCAAGCCCTTTGAAAGGTTTTAAAATGTGCACACAGAACAAATCTCAGCCCTTAAAACAGAAGCATTGCCTTCTTGTTTTTTGGGGAGCTCTCCCTTCGCTTCTACATTGCTTTTGGCCCAAAGTAATTTAATTGTTTGATTTCTGATGTCTTTAGTGACACCTGCTATGAACTGGAATGTTTTACCATGAAGAGTGAGAATTTATTCATCATGTTCTAAAAGGGTTAAGCTTGTTATTAGGTCAGTTCCTCTTACATCTCTCAATTTCTAAACTAGTCTCTCTTACTTACTCAAAACATTATCATGATTTTTATTGCTTATTAAAAATGAATGGCTGGCATTTGCAGTGAGAAAGGTGAAATAACACCTCCTCCAAGAGTACTGTTTGAATACAAGATAAATTAGGAGGAATGTTCTGTAAAATAAATATTGACAGATAAATATTTAAAAGCCCCTCTTTTACTATTTCAGAAGCCAGAGATACGGTGCCAGAGAAGACAGAATTTTCTTTTCCCTGGTTGTGCTGGGGCCCATACTTGTTTCCCTGGGTCCTGTTCTGTAAATTTCAAGATCAGGTTTTGCTGTCATCTTTATTTGATTTATCAAATCAGATGCTCCCTGAACCACTTGTACTGATTCCCAGTAGCAAATGATTAAATTCATCATAGTTGCAGTCAGCCCAGAGGGTAAAGTGGTGTCCTTTCAGGAAAGCTTGACTGAAGAAACGAGCTTGCTGCTTTCCTTTGGGGATTAGCCTTTTGCATCTACTACAGTTCCTAGGACCCAGCTAGCAGCACTCTTTCCCCTAAGGTGGGCTGTAGAAGGAGCCTAGCTTAGGACCCAGGAGATCTGACATGAACTGACTGTGGCCTTGGCCAAGTGGCTTACTTACTGTGGGTCTCATTTTTCTTGTCTATAAAATGAAAAGGATTTAATCATCCACTACATGATCTGATAGCTTCCATGTACTAAAATTATTTCTTAAAAAGCTGTTTTTGAAACTCAGAGTCAAAAAGGTATAATAGTCCTAACCTGGTTCATATCAGTATCTGGGGGGTGGGGAGAGGATTAAAGAAGGAAAAATGCTTTTATGTATTTGGCAGCAAATCATAATGAAGTATTAAAGTCTTCCTTGTAAATTAAAAGCAGCTTTGGCAGTGATAGGACAGCTATTAAACCCCAGGCCCATGTTTGGGTCTATGGAGGGTGAGGGATAGTATGCCTCTACTTCAGTTTGCCATGAGGACAAGGGAGTTTGGGGTCTCTTAGCAGTACCTCCTTGGCTGGCAGATCATTTGGAGTGCAGCTTCTCCATTAGGCATGGACCATACCTGGTATTGGATAATTATTCAACTGGTATTGAATAATAGTTCAGTTAGGTTCAGGAGAACCTCACACTGGTTCTCTGTTTGTTTCTCCAGGGGCTAGGAAGTAATTTAGTATTTGCTCCCTTAAGCTTTATCTTTCAGTTTCTTTTGAGATGTGAAGAATGAGAATAAATAATCAGGGAAAGAAATGTTTTTCAGGTACCTACTAGGAGGTAGAAAGCCTTGAGATTGGATTTTAACCCACAACAGACTTAGAATTCGTTAAACAGTAGGCCTCCTTACTGTATTCTAGGCACTGTGCTATGGGTAGGTTTGTGACCGAGACACAGTGTTAGCTGTCTGAGGAGTCAAGGTCTGGTTGGTAGACCAAACTAATCTATATGAAACCAGTGTTTATGCGTGACATTCTCTTGTCTGTTTGCCTGGCAAGACCCCTTCCTTAGATTTTTCCCAAAATTCATACTCATTCCCTAAGGTTTAATAGGTCTTTATAACCTTGTCAGAGTCCCTGGCAGAAGTATTTATTCCGTCCTCATATTGAGTGTTTGAAGGGCTGGATTGTCATCTTAAATACAAATCTGGTCTCATTTGGAAAAAATTCAAACTCTTTCATTGGCATTGGGAGGGGTGGGGGAAAGCACAAGAAACAAAACGTCAACACAGTTAAAAAGACAAGAATGGTCTGCTTGTGATTACTCCCAAGGGGCAATTCTTGCTTGATAACTCCTGAAGGCCTTTCATAAAAAGATTCATCTAGAATCCCTGCTGAATCCAGCCTGTGTTAAGCCCAGCAATACAGTGTGGCCATTAGTGTGCTAATTTGCATATGTCTAAATCATTAGGTTGGGCCCATCCAGTTTTAGTCAATAAACATTTAGGACTTGAATAGTAGTAGGTGTTAGGGTCTGGATAATAGGCAATATGGTCCATACCATTTTTGCATGTGGTATCCAGCTTATATCCTATTATAGACATATTTATATTTGGGTTTTCTTTTTTGGGAATTTTTTGGGCAGAGTTGCTGATTATTAAATACAAATATTTTCTGTTTTACATCTTAGAAGTGGCTACATTTCCTTCAGGTGGAGAGTCCAGAAAGAGCTATTTTTCTTATACTGTGCATATTTATAGACTGAAAAATATTAAATATTTTCTGAGAAATTATCCATATAGATTTTGGAACAAAAGGTGGTTGTATTAATCAGTGTCTGTCTCTTTCTTTTTTAAAGAGACAGGTCTTGCTCTGGCTGGAGTCTGGAGTGCAGTGGCATAATCGTGGATCACTGTAACCTTGAAATACTGAGTTCTAGTGATCCCTCCTGCCTCAGCCTCCCAAGTAGCTAGGACTACAGGGACATGGCACCGCACCCAGCTAATTTTTAAGGTGTTTTTTTTTTTTTTGGTAGAAATGAGGTCTTGCTGTGTTGTCCAGGCTGGTTGTTTGATCAATCTCCTGGCCTCAAGTGATCCTCCCGTTTCAGCCTCTCAAAGTGCTGGGATTATGGGTGTGTGCCACTGTGCCTGGCACACAGTCTATTTCTAAGGCTCGCCTCTATTATATAGTAGGGCTTGGGTCTCATCCTTGGATATGCTTTATAAACAGAGTTTTTCTGTTTGTTTTGCCAGTGTTATATTTGAAGAGAAAAATCTTTAGGAATTTTTTTAATTTGGCAGGCATTGGGCATAATGCAACAAGTCAAAATTCAGTATTTCCTTATCTCCTCCTGTTTTTTAGTTGGCTCTCGGCTCTTGAAAGCACTAAATGGCTCCATCACTTGTCTGTGCTTCTAAAATCAGCACTTCTGGTAGTGCATGCTGTGGATCGTGATCAGCGACCAGTGCTAGTGCACTGTTCAGATGGCTGGGACCGTACCCCTCAGATCGTGGCCTTGGCTAAGCTCTTGCTGGACCCTTACTACCGAACCATAGAGGTCAGTGCATCCAAAGGGGAGGGCTGAGTGGGGGAAACCTGAGGGTTTTATGATCAGGTCTAAAGAAAGTAAAATTTCTTTGTTTTTAATCATTATTCCTTTACCTTGAGCTAAATTGTGATGGTACCTACCATAGTTCTTGTGCCTTGTAAAATGGGGCAGATTGTGGGTAACAAGGTATTAATATAGACATATTTTCTTTTGCAGCCTACTACTTGGAAAAGTTTTGGCTATCCCAGGAAAATGGGGTTTCTGTAAAAGGATCTTGGCATGCTTATTATTATATCTAGTAGATTTAGATATTACCACAGAGTGTTCTGTGGAGAAGGAGCCCTACTCTGAAATAACCATCTGTTGGGTTAAAGATGTAATAAAAGCCATAAAGTACCCCAAAATATATGTGAATGTTTGTAAAAAATCTGAGGTTGGGAAGAATTTTACAAATATAACTTTGTAAATATAACACCAAAGGCAGAAATTTAAAAATAAAAGAAATTTAGAGAAAAAGGTATGGCTTTTATATAGTGAATGAAAGAGGCTAAAGATACGAACAGACTCAAGAAAGCTTAGATAAATGCATAGTTAGTACCCTTTCAATGATGGAATGGAGTTGAGGGAATTGGGAAATTTCCCGAAGCGTGTGTCCCATCAGGGATAGAGCCTTTGGCCAAGGAGCTGAGCTGGATGGGCTTACTGGGACGCTGTTAAAGGGGATCACAGTCTGTGACACCAGGCTTGGGACTGTTACAGTCTGGATAGTCCAGCACACATGGTCTTTCCTGGGTGCTTCCCTGCAGGGTTTCCAGGTCCTCGTGGAGATGGAGTGGCTGGATTTTGGCCATAAGTTTGCTGACCGGTGTGGTCATGGGGAGAACTCGGATGACCTGAATGAGCGTTGCCCAGTGTTTCTGCAGTGGCTTGACTGTGTTCATCAGCTTCAGAGGCAATTTCCTTGCTCTTTTGAGTTCAATGAAGCATTCCTTGTGAGTTTGGGTTTGTGATTCTTCGTTTAAAGACTGTCTCAGTTTGAGGGGGTGTCAATATAAATGTTAGTGGGCCAGTTTTCACATGAAACTATGCAGCCCTTTTAAAGTTTAATAGAGAGGCGATTTTTTTTTTTTTTTTGGAGACAGAGTCTGGCTCTGTTGCCTGGGCTAGAGTGCCGTGGCGTCGGCCTAGCTCACAGCAACCTCAAACTCCTGGGCTCAAGCAATCCTGCTGTCTCAGCCTCCCAAGTAGCTGGGATTACAGGCATATGCCACCATGCCCGGCTAATTTTTTCTATATATTTTTAGTTGTCTGGCTA
>VSMD01024265.1:0-52658 GCA_008750895.1 Mirza zaza | reverse complement strand
TTGTTGTCCAGGCTAGAGTGAGTGCCATGGCATCAGCCTAGCTCACAGCAACCTCAAACTCCTGGGCTCAAGCAACCCTCCTGCCTCAGCCTCCTGAGTAGCTGGGACTACAGGCATGTGCCACCATGCCCGGCTAATTTTTTCTATATATATATATATTAGTTGGCCAATTAATTTCTTTCTATTTATAGTAGAGACGGGGTCTCGCTCTTGCTCAGGCTGGTTTCGAACTCCTGACCTCAAGCAATCCGCCCACCTCGGCCTCCCAGAGTGCTAGGATTACAGGCGTGAGCTACCGCGCCCGACCATCTACCAGCTTTATTAACCAAGGTCTACAAGCTTTAACTCTATTAGTAGATAATCTAGTAACCAAAGGAAGAATGTTTCCCTGAATTATAGTATTTGCTTGGGAGAACCCTTTCTAAGATAGGCAGTCATCTTACTTGACTTATAACCATTGTTTGGCAAAAGTGACCCCTCTCTACTTCTCAAAACACTTGCTTTTCTATGCTTTTGTAGCATCACACTCAGTTTTCTTACTATTTCGCCAGTCACTTCTTTCAGTACTCTTTCCTAACTTGCTCTTCTCCACCGTATATTGAAACACCCCTCGACTGTATCCTTGTCTTTTTTTTTCACTACCTAGTGGATTCCCTAAATGATCACTTTCATGTCCATATCTTTAAATATTATCTATAGGTTGAGGCCCATCAAATTTATATCATCAATCTTTACCTCTCTCCTGATCTCTATAGACTTTTACACCTGGCTACCTCATTGACATCTCTATTTCAATGCCTTATAGACGACTCAAACCCAAGGTGGATAACTTAGAACTGTTGATCTAGCTCCTACTCTATTTTCCTTCAAACTTTCCCCATCTCACAATAGCATTATTGTTCACCCGGTTATCCAGGTGAAAATTGTAGGAATCATCCTTTATTTGTCTTCTTTCCTCATATCCCAAATTTAGTCTGTAAGTTAATCCCTGTTGGTTCTAATTTTAAAAATATATCTTTTTTTTTTAATTTTAGTGTATTATGGGGGTACAAGTGTTAAGGTTACATATATTGCTCATGCCCCCTCCCCCCTCAAGTAAGAGCTTCACGCATGTCCATCCCCCAAATGTTGCACATCTTACTCATTGTGGTTGTATATACCCATCCTGTCCTCCCCCCCCACCCTCCTGACACCCGATAAATGTTACTCTAAAAATATATCTTGAATGTGAATACTCCTTATTACCTCCACTCCAAATACCTTAATTACAAGCCTCTATCATTTCTCAGTTGTAATATTTCAGTACCCTCCTAATTTATCTATCTGCTTTAATCTTTGCCTTCCCACAAAAATCTTAAGATTTATAACAACCTAGATGTTTTTTCTATGTATAAGTTGTATTATGGCATCTCCCTTCTGAAAATCTTCCAGTGGTTTCCCATTGGAGCCTGGATAAAACGCAGGTTCTAATGGGAACAAACTTCTGACCCTGACCTGTATTTTCTGACCTTCTGCCTCCTTTCTGACCTTATCAATCTCATCTTCCCTCTTATTCACTACACTCTGTTCACAATGCCAAATTTATCACTTTTGTTCTTTTTTCTAAACCATAACAATAACCCTAAGAAACATTTCTTTTGTTTGAAAATATTTTCCTCTATTTTCTTTCTTTAGTGCCTTTATTTCATAAATTAGGTATTATTTCAAGGATCATGACCTCAGAGAGAACATCTCTGACTACTGTAATTAAACCTGGCCTCACCATTTTTTTGTGGTTGTAGGACTGAGGTCTCTACTAGCTATTCCCCGGGGACTGCTTTCAGCTTCTAGCTTTCGACATATGTTTCCTGCAATTTTTAATATGGATGTTTGCTTTCTTTCATGCTAGTAGCATCACGTCTTCCTGCCTTCTTCTTCTGTGATCAGCTGAAGAAAACTGGTTTTAAAGAGGTCTTCAAATTAGGTTAGGTCCACTGAGGATATACACCATTTTGTTATACAATGTAACATAATGACTTGAATGGTATTTTAACATATGCATGGGTTCAACCCACACTCAGGGGTTTATATAGGGGATTTAAACCAAGGTAAAGAATTTTAGGAATCATCCTAGGATTTTGCCTGCCATAGTACTGTATCTATTAAAGAAAATGAATTCTCCGTTAAGAAACCTCTGTCAAAAAAAACTCTAGGCCCAGTTGATTTTACTGGAAAATTCTGCCAAATGCTTAGGAAGAATGAATACAAATTCTGCATAAACTGTTGTATAAGTAGACAATGAATTGTTTACCAGCTCATTTTGAGTACAGCATTACCTCAATACTAAAATAAGTCAAAAACATTACAAAAAAAGTATAGACCAATATACCTAATAAACAAATTTTCAAAAATCCTTAACTAATATTGTCAAATCAAACCCAGCAATGTATTATGCTGATAATATGTCATGATCAAGTGGGGTTTATCATGGGAATATAAGGATGGTTTAACTTAAAAAATAATTCTAAGAAATTTACCGTATCCATAGACTAAACATCATATAATCATATCAATAGATGCAGAGAAGGTATTTGAAAAAATTCAGCATTCACTCATACTTACAGAAACAAAACAAAACTCCCAATGTACTAGGAAGTAATAGAAACTTCTTCAAACCAACAAAAGAAGTCTATAGAAAACCCTGCTGCCAATATCATGCTTAATAGTAAAGGGCTGATTGGATTCTTTATGTGTTCAGGAGCAAGGCCAAGATGTCCACTGTCACCATTTCTATTCAACATTATAATGTAGATCTTAGACAGTGCACTAAGTCAAGAAAAAGAAATAAAAGATAAACATGCAGGGTTTTTTTTCTCTTTAGTACTGTGAATATATTATTCCATTCTCTCCTGGCTGTAGGTTTCTCCTGAGAAATCTGCTGCTGGTTTTACTGGGACTCACTTATATATAATTTGTTTCTTTTCTCTTGATGCTTTCAGGATTTCCTCTTTTTCTTTCATTTTTGATAGTTTGATTATAATATGTCTCAATATAATCTTGTTTGGATTGAATCTTATTGGAGATCTTTGACCTCACTGTACCTAGATATTTATATTTTTCCCCAGATTTGGAAAGTTTTCTGCTATTATTTCCATAAATAAGCTTTCCACTGCTTTGTCTCTTTCTTCTCCTTTTTTATCTCTCATAACTTGAATATTTGTTCTTTTGATTTGTCCCATAAATCACATAAACTTTATTTATTTCTTTCCTTTCTTTTGTCTCTTTTCTCTTCTGATAGTCTATTTCAAATGCCTTGCTTTGTGTCCACAAATTCTTCTGCTTGTTAAATTCTGCTATTAATACTCTCTATTGCATTTCTAATATTATTTACTGTATTTTTCAGCTTCATAATTATTATCTTATTTTAAAAAATAATTTCAATCTCTCTGTTACATCTCTCATTTTGGTTGTTTATTATTTTCCTGATTTCACGGATTTGTTTCTCCGTATTTTATTGAAGTTTGTTGAATTATTTTGAATTCTTTGTCAGGTAGTTCCTATATCTTAATTTCAGGGGAAATTAATGTATTCTTTTGGTGGTGTTATATCTCCTTGGTTTTTTATGTTTCTTGTAGACTTACATTGATGTCTGTGCATTTGGTGGAACATTAACTTATTTCAGATTTTACAGGCTAGTTTTGGTGTGGACACAGTTTCCTCTACTTGTGTGTGTGTGTGTGTGTGTGTGTGTGTGTGTAGGACATTTTCTAAGTGTGGTAAAGCAATTCTGGCGTCAGTGAGGGTGCAGCTGTATAGTCTCTGTACAACTCTGTCAACTGAGATCATTGTTGGTGCAGATTGTAAGGATCCTCAGCAGCCAACACCATGGATGTTTATAGTGATGATGAGGATTGTTAGGGTCTTTAGTGGTTATAAGTGCTAAGGTCCTTATGTTCTCTTTTTCTCCCACCAGGGAATCTGTGGCTGAGGGAATCCCTCTTGGCACTGGGTCTGGCTTGTGACCTGCTCACAGTGGTGGTAGTTCCAATATCTGCTGAGTCATGCCCCTGGGCTGGCCGAGATGCTGAGGCCTGAAGCACAGACATGCATGGAGGTACTATAGCTCTAGATCCAATGTGGTAAAGGCATTGGTGTTTGGGGTGTTGGCACCTTGGTGATAACAGCATGTAAATTGTGATGCTTATAAAGCAGCCAGGGAGTCACCAACTCTACACAGGCATGTGTAGAGTTACAGTGGCCTCAGGGTCAGGCCAGCGCCTAGCTCTCTAGGGTGCCCAGAGTGCAGGCACACTCAGAGAGACCTGGCTTGAGTCCCAGACTATGAACTAGCCCACTATGGTAATGGCTCTGGTATCTGAGATATATGTGGGTTCAGTGCATGCACAGAACCCAGGTCTGGTGACACTGGTAGGGTGGCCATCTCTTGGAAGTTGGGGCACATATGGGGGTATAAGGTGGTGGCTGTCTTCCCGAAGCAGCTCAACAGTTGCTTCTTGTGGCAGTTGGTGGGGAGAGATATGCCACATGTTTTCCCTCTGGAGTTCCCCAGCAAGAATGACCATTGGTTACTTTAGTAGCCATACGATGCCAGTGTTCTCTGTGGAGCAGGCTGCTAGGGACCATGGTGGTTTGGTTTGTGGATAGTTGTCTGTATTTGTCTATATTTGTCTTTTATGTGTGAGGAGATAAAGGCTGGTATCTGCTACTCTGCCATACTGGTGACATCATTTAAAGAGATACATTTTTTGAATATGGTTTTGGACCTCTCATTTCTATAAAATACATTTTGATGGAACTTTTAGATTGGTATTGAATTAGGGAAATTTCACCTTAGATTTTTATTCAAAGGTTTTACTCCATCCACTCCCTTAACCTCAGTTGTTTTGGCAACTCTTACACATATTTTAGAAACAGGATTTTTCTGTCTTCATTGAAAATGATGTTTGCATTATAAATTCTCCTAATTGCTTTTGGATGACTTATGCATGGAGAAGTTAAGATGTTGATTTATGAAAATTATTCATCCTGGAAACCTAGCATTTTTTTTTAAAATTAAAGATTGGAAGCAAAAATTGCTTAATATGAAGGAAATACATATGTTAAAATAATGGTATAGAAATGCCTTTATTTAGATAAAAGGTATTTATATAATATCATTAAGTCAAAATTTATGTCATAAAGTGGCATTTATAGCAGATATTATTTTGGAAAATAATACACTATTGGAAAAATAGTGTATATATGCAAAGGAAAATGAGAAAGGCTATGCACCAAACTTTTAACTGTGGACATATTTGAATGTTTGGCTTATGAGTGTTTTTAATTTTCTTCCTTTTGACAACCTGTCTTTAGTAAATTTTAAAAAAAGCATGTGTTTATAATGTAAAATTATCATTTCTTCAAATTATAGTAAGTACAGAATTCATGTCAAAATAGGGCAACTTAAGGTATAAACTAAGCTTTATATCATTATTCCATATTGCTATGTCTTTTGAAGATAATAAATTACAAATATATTATACACTTACATTACAATGTTAACATCATAACACAATTAAATTAAAAATTAACAATAATAATAATTCTCATCTCTACTTTATAACGGGAATAACTTCTTTTTAACAACACTATCAACAGGATGATCTCATATTCTGAGCCAGACTTCTCAGTGATCAAACTTCAATGTAGATCACACTTTATCCTTTACCAGCTCCTTGAATGGAAAAAAAAATTCACAGTGGGGCTTTAAGGATCTGTGTGGATGTTGAATGATGAGTTATATTACTCCTTCCAGGAATGGAACACAGCCTCACTATATAATGTGTACATAAGAGTTTCTTTTAACTGCTGCAAAAAGTATATTCTACAGATAATTTATATTGTTCCCTCCTCTTTCTAATTATTTTTCCGTCAGCTGTCTTGGCTGTCTGCTTATGCTATTACTGAGAAAAGAGCATGAAGTTCCCAGTCATTATGTCAATTTTCTCCTCCCTAGGTACAGTCGTAGACTGTGAAAGTGGCATTGAACCAAGATTGCAACAGTCCATGCCTTGATTTCTAAGAGTACTGTAACAGCCAGGGAATATCCATTTAGACAGCCCTCTCCATAAAACACACACAAGATGATGATGGTCCATTGATTTGTAGCAGCATCTGTCTTTCCAGAATCTGTACTTGTATTCACAAGTTTGTCATTTCAGAGTTTTATCTGAAGCCTTTGATTTATTATTCTTCATTACTGCTATTGATGGCCAGGTGCCCAGAACTATGATTTTTAAATTGTGTCTCTCAATGCTGCCTAACACTGTTACACTATGCTCAGTAGGTATCTGTGTGTCCTCAATTATTTTACAGATTGTAAATTTGAAAAGCACCAGTGTCAGCCATGAAACAGAATATTTGCAACTAACAGATCTGTGGTTAATTTATTCATTCAAAAAACTTTCATGAAAGACCAAGTATATCTTAGGCACTGGGAGCAGGAGGATGAATAATCTCTCTGTGAAGTCCTCCAGCCAAAAACTATCAGGAATATGTCTGCAGTCAAATGCAGTTAGATTTATTGGCTCATGGTAATGAGGGAGACCACACACCATGGAAGACCATGGGACTTCATAATAAGAGGGTATTAAGAATGAGTCATCATGGGATTTGTGCTTGGATCAGATGATTTTTGAGGAGGAGTCAAGAAAATGGGATTTGGTCTGGATCAGGTTCTATCAGGGAGCAGGATGATTATTTAATTGGATATCTTAATGAATTCTATCTAGAAGGTAGGAACGATAAGTATGAAGGTAAGCCTATAATTGGCAAAAAAAAGCAGTTATTTTTCATCTTAGGGGGGAGAGGAGGATGTTTGGTAATTTTTGTTGTTTACATTGTAATCTTGTTTTTGTGCTCTGACAAGATCATGGAATAGTCTTTTGTTGTCTCACTTTATTATACTCATAGAATTACCTTGTTTGATGTCAATACTCTGTGAGTTTAATTTCGATAAAAGAATTCCGTGGCTACTGATTCTCTTTCTGATAATCTCAACAATTGTGTCACATCTGTCTGGGTCTGAGTCTGATGACTGCCTTGCTTTTGCTTTTTCTCTTGGCATTTGTCCTCATAATCTTGTTTGAAAACCAGACTTCGCTTAAAGCTTTGACTCAAGGGAGGAGGGAAAGACAAGGGCAATATGCGTAACCTTAACATTTGTACCCCCATAATATGCTGAAATAAAAAAGAAAAGAAAAAAACCAGACTTGTTGGATAGGGTATCATGAACTGAGATAAACAGGCCTTTAGCGAGAGGACATATGTTAACAAGGCTAGGATTTGGTCTGCATTTAATGTCTTCTGTAGCTATAGGTGCCAGACAATTCAATTTTCCTAGTTTCCTTGTTTTTGTCTCCCCTCTTGACTTGTGGCTTCCCTAAGTACTCCTTCTCAAAAGACTCTGTATCTTGAAGCTCTCTCAGTTGTAATCCACTATTATTATCCTAGAGCCCTGTGTGGTAGTAAGGTGTTGAAGAGGGAGAGTGTTCTACAATTTTCTGATTAAATTTCAGTCTTTGAGTCAGTCTGTGAGTTGGGACTGTGATCGTCACCAGTGTTTCTCCATCGGTAAGGTCCTCCCTCCTACCCAGTTACCTTCTCTGGCTGCAGCATTTCCAATCTGTTCTTTGACACCTGATGACCCTTCTTGACTTTTGTTTTTCTTAGGGAAGAAGAGCGGTTAGAGAGAGAGTAGAGGAATGGTCTTTTCCAAGCTGTGATAAGAATATGACAATGGTCTCTTCACCTGGCCAGTAGACTTTGGCTATGGAATAACCTCTGGTACATTTTACAATGGCTATCTTTCCCCTCCCTCTGACAGAGCCCTGAAAGGGTGTCTTTCTAGGGTCTTCACTGTGAGAATGTAGTAGAGTTTCTTGAGGTAAGGCTCCCCAAATTGTGGGGACATTGCTATAATTGTGGCCTCACAGAGTTTCTTACTCTGAAACTAGTCCACACTCAGCTTCCAGCAATTCACTAAAATGATCATTTAAGCATTTCTACTGCTTAATGGCTGCAGAGGCTTTTTCTTCTCAAGGTAAGCAGATTGTGGATATATCTCTTTAATGGACTTATTGCTCCAGATTCCTGCTGGGATTTTTCCTGTGACTTCAGTTTTTCTGAATCCAAGAAATGTCATTGATTTCAGTTTGTCCAGCTTTCTTGTTGTAAGGATGAGAGTGATGACTTGCAGGGTCTTTATATGTCAGAGATGAACTGGAAATCCTCTTCAAGTTTTATAATAAAGCAAACATACTACTAAAAATATAAATCACATACTGGCTTATTTTAAATATTGATTGGAATAGATATTTTTTGTACCCATATTGGATTCCTTCAGTAACCTTATTCTGTGGTTTTCAAAGTATTTATAGCCATTACCACTTTAACCATTTTGTTATTTTCATGGTGAGAAAAAGATGGTGTTAGTATCTTTAGCTATTATAACCTAAAAAATAGAGACACCAACAAGTCAAGTAATTATTTAAATGTTAATACAACATCAATTTCATGGACTTGATAGCCACATGAATCTAGGACAATTTTGAGCCTGGTTATGTAAATCAGTGCAGTAACTCAAATTCAGTTAAAATGTTCAGACTTTAAAGTTAGGAGTAAGAAATACTATTATTTTATATATAAGAACAATCAGAAGAAATTCCTGGAATTAAATATAAAGCTGGTATCAGAACAGAAACATTCCGTAAGTCAGGCTTGTAAGTATTGGCCAGTATAGTTTGCAGGGATATATTCATATCAATTATCTTCAAAGAGAAATTTTCATTAACCTCACTGCTTATGTGCTGTAGCCCTTCTTCCATAAACTATAGAAGTGAAACATATGAGCAAACTGCTTGGCTGTGCTAGGTAGTGCTTTTAAGTATTATAAATATTGGTAGTTTTCTTTTACTCAATTGTTTTTGTGTGGCATAGTATGTACTTTTTCATCTTTGTACCTCTTCAACTGAGGTCTGCTTCTTAATTACTTTGCTTAAATCTCAGATATAGTTTCAGATATATTAATATAACTGGGCATCACCATATCTTATAGGTAAAATTTTATTTTAAAGGTCAGAAGACAGTGAACATATGTGAGAGGCTGATTTGTTTATTGTTAAATATTCAGTTTTGTATATGCTGATGCTGTAGGGGTTAGCCATAGTTCATTAAGAAAGAGGTCTCAGAGATAAAAGCAAAACAAACAAACAAAACCTGGAAATTCACTCTACATTTCCTGAGAAGCTCCCGTCAGTTTTTAATAAGAATAAAATTAACGATTCCATGGCACAATGAAGACAACAGAAGACTAAAATGACGCTCAGGATCCTGAGAATGTGAGTTGGAGCTAGGCCCCAGAGATGTACCAAGAGAAAAGGAATGGCTCATTGTACTCACCATGAATAACATCTCTCCCATTGCTCAGTTTGGGCTAAGTTTGCAGGCAGCCATTAGTACCTGGGTCCAGAGATAAAGCAGGGTAGAACCAATACCCAACCAGAGTGTTGAACAAAAGTGATCTCTAGATGGGATAGTAAGGGAATTGGACTCATAATACTAAAATCTCCCTACTGCCGAATGATTGCAAACTTTCCAGTAACGTCATGTCTCTGATATCCTTTATTTTTCTTTTCTTCTCTTCTCCTTCTCCCCAAAGCTGGATAATATTGGATTGTTAAGGAAAAAGTCTGGGAAAGGTAGTGGTCAAGGATTTAGTGGGAGAAAAGCATCAAGGTACTATTTCCGCCCTCTTCTCAAACTAAACTTTTAATGTACAACTTCTAATGCTTTCTAAACAGATGTGGTGGATATAAAACTGTTATGTTTTACCAATGGTTCCCGAATTTTGTTGCACATTTTAAAACACCACCTGGGTATCTTAAAAAATATTTATGCCTAGCTCCCACCCCAAACATTCTGACTTAATTGGTATTAGCTATTATCTGGGCATTGGGATTTTCAGTAGCTCCCTAGGTGATTCTAATGTGCAGTGAAGTTTTGGAACCACTGCTTTACTTGCCAAAATTTGGGGATACATTTTATTCTGGCTCTGTAGGAATAAAAGATCCCTGTAGAGATTTTATCAATGTATTTTAGTTTACCAGTGTACAAGTAGTTTGATGTTTATTTAGTTGTTATCTTTATATGGGCACAATGTGACTTCTTAATAGTTATTTCCAATTAGCTGAGTGTTTACTACATATTTTTATGAGTGGGAAATTAGAACAAATTATTGGCACAGTTGTGTCTTCCACAACTTCTGAGATTGCACAGGTAAAATCTCAGAAGGATGGCAACTCTTCACTCTTTAAATTCCTCAAAGAAGTCACACAAACAATCCTGGTGATAAATTAAGAGTTTGAAATTTAAAAATTTTTGTAATTGCTATTTCCTGGCCGCTGAGTTGGAGACAGTAGTTAGCACTTGCTGTATCCCTGGCATTATGCTAAATATCATATTAAATTAACTTTAATTTCCACAAAATTTTGTGTATGTTCAATTTTCCAATGATAGAAGAAAGCAATATAATAGACCCATCACTCTTATGAATATTAGAATTTTTAAGGAAAACATCAGGGAAAAGAAAATTCTTATGCATAGAGGATCTTTAACAACGAAACTTTAGGCATTAGACAATATTTTTAGGGGAAGCATCTTTACATTCTATCTCAGTGCCATTATGTGTTGATTCCTATTTCCTATCTTTATTCTATTCATGGCCAACTCTGATCCATATTTCTTTAATTTCAATTAATTTTGAACTAATCCCATGTCATAGTATCTACATATCAACCTGGACTACATAGAGGTAAAATCAAAACAAAGCAAAAGTCTTTTGAGCACTACTTAGCCATTGCTAAAGCATTTGTAAGTTCCGTGTAGATGGCAACTGTTATTTTTTCCAACTAAGGCAGGAACACAGCAAAACGGAACATCTTGAAAAAGATTTTTGCCCTTATGCACATTTATAGCTTAGCAGGTAACATGACCTAGAAAGGAGAAATAACATGGTCACTCAAGTCTGAAGTCTTGAAGTAATTTGAAAATTTTACCTTAACCCATTGTATTGGTCGTTAAATTCTACCTTTAAAAATTCTCTTGAATTTATCCTATTTCACTATTCCCACTTCTCTGCCTCAGTTCTGGCCCTAATAATCTCTTATGTGAATTAAAACAATAGCTTTCTAACAATAGCTTCCACCTGGAAACTAGACCCGTTAGCCCAAATATAATATGCACAGTGGCCCAGGTGCGTATGAGTTGCAAGACCTGAAAGTCACACATATATTCAAGAGCAAAACTTCTGACCAGGTAAGAGGAAGGGAAGTTTGCAAAAGATTTTTATATATTTTTTAAAAAACTCTTTTATTATGAATTGTAATTTACATATAGAAAAGTGTACAAAAAATTTTGAGCTAGATCAGTTATCCAAAGAAAACACTCAGGTAGCCAGCACCATGTGAAAGAATGGGCTGTCACCACACTCCAGAAACTCCCTTCCTGCCTTCTTTTAACCACAGCCCCCTCTTGCTCCCCAAGCATAGCCTGCTACCTTGATTTCTACCACTATGGTTTCTTTATGCCTGTTTATGAATTATATGGAAATACAGAAGACAGTGTATTGTATTGAGAGTCTTTCACTCAACATTTTGTGTATATTTCACAGTTCCTTTGTCACACCACCATGGTCAACTTGGGTATGAATTGGGCTAACTGTTGCCTTTCCTCAGGCCTAAGAACATCGTACTCATTTAATAAGTTCCTGTTCTTTTATTATTCTCTCTCCTACCAAATTCCATGATGACTCGGAAATTCACCAAGAGGCACTTTTGCTTTCCCCAAGGGTACAGATGGGCAGGAGGCAGCCTGACACAGGTGCTGAGGAGGGAGGGTTGTGTGACCTGCTCCCCAGGGCAGAGCTGCTGCTTTCTAAAAGCTTTCACAAGGAGGACTCACTACCTGACCCCTCATTAACTGACATCTAGTGCTCTGCAAAGGCAATGACTTGTTGCCTTTGCTATCATTTAAATGCTCTCATTTTGTTTTCATTTAACAGCAAGGTAAAATGTTTTTGTCTGACTTTGGGAAAGCAACATAAAAACTACTTTCATGTTCCTCTAGGTAGAAAGGAATCTTCTCGGCCATTCAGAGTATTTATATAGTAGGTTTTCAATATGCACGGTACATTTATTCTTACAATCAGATAATTTTTCTAAGGAGATACATAATAGAGATGTATAGAGATAACAGAGAAATCTAGAACCTTCTGTCATATTTGAAATTTTAATTATTATTAAAAGGAATTAAGAGAATGTACAAAGATCCTTCATGATTATGATAGCCAAGTAGTTTTTAAAAATTTCTTTTATCATAATCTATAATATAAGATTATATGTTTGCATTATATTTATTAATATCTATTGCTGACATTTCACATGCCTGGCTATTTCAGGTTTCTGTATTTGTTCTCCAGATGTTCCCTTCACAGCTTCCCCTTCAAGGCCATGTTCATGGGATGTGTTTTCTAGGGAGGCATCTCTAAACTCTAGTTGGGGAAGTTGACCCTCATTTATGCTCTCATAACACCCTGTGTTTATTTCTATCTTATCATTTAATTATATTATATTGAAATCCTATATATTTGTTTGTCTTACTAAACTTAAGCTCTGCAAGATCAGTTATCTTTTTCTATTATTAGTGTATCCCAGCATATTCCAATCACAGATCAGACACTTGATAATTGTTTCTAGAATTGAGTTAGTGATTCCTTACCACTGAATGTGATTGAACAACAACTAAATAATTTTGTGATCTAGCACAGAGGTTCTTCAAGTGTGATCCCTGACCAACACCATAACTGCTACCTGGGAACTTGTTAGAAATGCAAATTCTCCAGTTCTACTACTGACTTACTGAATGAGAAAGTTTGGGGCTGGGCCCCAGTAGTCAATGTTTTAACAAATTCCTTTCAGATTATTCTGATATATATTAAAGTTTGAGAACCACTCATCTCTGATGGTTTGTTTGACCTTTGGATGAACCGCAGAGTTTAAATGCCTTTTAACATGTCTCCTAATGCTGAAATCCCATGATCATATGAAAATTCCTGCAAATCCCATTTCTAAAGTACTCATTTTAGATGAGTATTTAGAATAAATAACTCATTTATTCTTCCTATATTTAAGTTTGAATCAAGTTTAGGAGGAAAAGCACCTCAAAAGTTGTTTTGTTTTCTCATTTTTTATTAGTTTAGTGGTCTGATAGAATGATCAGGAAGCAGACTGTTCGCTGGGCACCTTTACTATCAGTAGAGATTAGACATTAGGTGAGTGTTTCAGAGCCAGGTCCATCTACAGCTTGTGCTTCCCTGCATAGTATGTACTTTCAGACTCCATTTGAAGTAGCCACGGTACAATTTCCAGGTCAAGAGACTTAGGCTGAGACAGATACTTTCCAATTCCCCCATAAAAACTCGACACTGCACCACCAGATTCTCAATAATTTACTTTATGCTGATTCCTTGAAAAAGCAACTCTCATTGTGAATGTTGATGTGGTCGCTTGTCTGTTTTATGATTGTTTTCCTGTGTATGGAAAAAATCCAATTTAGTGCCAACCATTAATCATATCTCAGGCTGTTTTCACCTGAACATGAAAGGCGTACATCTTAAGAAAATCCATCATGATTACAGTGAAACACAAAAAGCCATAGTGTTAATATGATCAAGGACTTTCTGGACTTAAATTTGGAGACCAAAGTTATAATATATGACCCTTCACAAAGCTACATGGTCTCCAGGCACTCTAGTCATGAAAAATTCTACTGTGATATTATACTGTGTATCTTTAGTTGCATCTAACCTCTTGTTATTTGGCATATTATTAAAGATGCCTGGGGTCATGCCAACAATGAATATATCACTTTATCATTCTCTACTTCCTCTGTCTGCCATTAAAAGGAATAAATAAATACACACATAATCTTTATGGTTATCATGCTAACTCATCTTTTAAAAATTTCTTTTATTGTAATTTATTATATCAAATTATATCCTTACGACCTCTGTTGCCTATACATACTGCTAAGAGGAACTTTGATAATAAACTTCATAAATACAGTAGTCCTCTCTTATCTTTGTGGAACATGTTCAAAGACCCTTAGTGGATGCCTGAAACTGAGGATAATACTAAACCTGATTGCCCTCAGTTGGAACAAGTTTCTGTTCATGTTTTCTATTCACAAATTAATGCTTTTTTCATTTTAACTAAGTGTGAATTGCTATCATGCATCATGGCCATAACTTTTGCAGTTTTAGGTGCAACAGCAAAACTAGCACAGATTTATTTTCCTTCTTTACAATTTCACAGATAGAAGATATTCTTTCTATGATCTAAGCAACCTCAGCATATGATTTTTTTCTTTAAGTCAAGAACTTTCACCTTATCATCTAAAAGAAGGACTTTATGGTTTCTCTTTGGCATATCTGAATAGCTGGTATCACTATTTTTGTGTTTTGGGGTCATTGTTGAGCAAAATAGGGGTTACTTGAATGCAAGAACCGCTATACCATGACTGTCAACCTGATAACCAAGAAGCCTACTAAGTGAGTAAGGGGCAGGTAGGTAGCATCTAAGCACAGATTTACTGGACAAAGGGATGATTCACATCATGGGCTAGATGGAGCAGAATGGAGCTAGATTTCATCATGCTGCTATGAATAGCATACAATTTAAAACTTATGAATTGTTTATTTCTGGAATTTTGCATTTAATATTTTCAGACTGTAGTTGACTGTGGGATAACCATATAAGCACATAGCATGTATTATTTCTGGGATTATATATTAAAATAAAGCATGCTGTCTTTTATATACCAAGGAGTGTATCTTTAGTTTAACTTATCTAAATTTGCAAAACATTTTCTATGTGCAAGCACTATGAGGACACCAGAAATACTTAGACAGTGGGAGCCAGGTCTTGTAAATGGCCAGTTTCTCCTTTGTCTTTACTTGATCTTCCTCATGCATATCTGTGTCCTGATCTCCTCTTGACAAGAGGGCAGTTAGATTGGATTAGAGCTCATCCTAATGATTTCATTGTAACTTAATTACCTTTTTAAAAACCTTATCTCCAAATATAGTTGTATTCTGGTGTACTGGGGGTTAGAACTTCAACATGCAAATTTTCATAGTTCTATCGCCTCTGAAGTCTTCTATTCTGATACACCAAACTCTCACTGTAAATTTGTGTCTCTTCAGTTCCATTCCTAAGACTATGAAGATCTCCAGTGTTGTCTTCTTATTCTTTAGAACCATCATTTCTTCATAGCTTTACATATTTTCCATCCACCCAATCTTTAACCACCAAAATGCCAGTAGCCTTAACATTAAGCTCCAAAGTCTTTTTCAACCATCTATCCTATGAATCATTCACTGAGCCACAAATTCGCCTGAAGAAATCACCCAAATATGAAAGCACCACTGTAACTTCATAGTTTACAGCCTCAGTTGACTTGGGTCCATCGTGCTACTTAGCAATCTTTTTATTCATTAGATCTCTTATCAGTTCCCTGTCACAACCCTCTTTAAAGACTCAAAGTCCCTTCTATCTCAAGGTACAACTTCACCTCTTTTAAATGGAAATGAACTATTGAGTTTCTTAACTTTCTTTCTGTGTAGGTATATTTCATCTATTACAAATATTTATTCCTGTAAATAAAATTCATTTATTTACATTTACTCTTATCTCTTACCTCTAAATTCAAAATAAGACTATACCCTTCCCTTTAAAGCAAATTAACCAATCTCCTCCTATTCTTCTTCTTTTTTTTCCCTTTCTTTCTATGAGACGGTGCCCTGGGTAGACTGCAGTGGTATCATTGTATAATAGTTCAATATAACTCCAAATTCCTGAGGTTAAGCGATCCTTCTTCCTCAGCCTCCTGAGTAGCTGGGACTACAGGCACCCACTACCACAACTGGGTAGCAAAATATCACTCTCTTGTTCAGGTTGGTCTTGAACTCCTGATCTCAAGTGATCCACCTGCCTTGGCCTCCCAAAGTGGTAGTATTGCAGGCATGAGCCACTGCAACTGGCCTAATCCTCGCCTATTCTTTATTTATTCTTAGCTTTATCCTTAAGTTTATCCTTAACTTTATCAGTTTATGACTTCTTTAGCTTTTGTTTCTCTACTGATTCTTTCTTACCTGCATAGAAAGTTATATAGTAGTATATGAGTATACTCAAGTAGTATACTCATGTGTCGCTTAATGACAGGGCTGTGTTTTGAAAAGTGTGTCGTTAGGTGATGTTGTCTTTAGGTGATCTTGTCATTGTGTGAATATCATAGAGTGTACTTACATAAACTTTGATGGTATAGCCGACTACACACCTACACAATATCTAAAAAGATACACACTTACCCTGAATGGATTTCAAGTTGCTCTGGGTGAGTCAGTGAGTGAGTGGTGAGTGAATGTGAAGGCCTAGCACATTATACTACTGTAGACTTTATAAACACTGTACTCTTAGGCTACACTAAGTTTATAAAATTTTTTTTTCTTTATTCAATAACAAATTAACCTTAACTTACTCTAACTTTTTTGTGTTATCAACTTTTTAATTTTTTAAAACTTTTGACTGTTTTATAATAACACAGCTCAAAACATGAACATATTGCACAGCTGTACAAAGGTATTTTCTTTATATCCTTATTCTGTAAGCTTTTTTCTATTTAAAAAATTTTTAATTTATTTTTTAAACTGTTTGATACAAAGTAACATACAAACACACACGTTGGCCTAGGCCTCCACAGGGTCAGGGTCATCAACATCACTGTCTTCTACCTCCACACCTTGTCCCACTGGAAGGTCTCCAGGAGCATGACACACATGGAACTGTCATCTCCTAGGGTAATGGACCTTCTTCTGGAATACCTCCTAAAGGACCTGCTTGAGGTGATTTTACAGACAAATATATATATATATATATATATGTGTGTGTGTGTGTGTGTGTGTGTGTGTGTGTAGAAGGAGTACACTCTAACAACAAAAAGTGTAGTATAGTAAACATATAAATAGTCATTTATTAGCATTATCAAGTATTATGTACTGTACATAATTATATGTGGTATACTTTTGTGACTGTCAGCACAATAGGTCTGTTTGCATCAGCATCACCACAAACACATAAGTAATGCATTGTGCTACAATAGTGTGATGGCTACAACATCACTAAGTGATAGAAATGTTTCAGCTTTATTGAAATCTTATGGAACCACTCCTGTATATGTGGTCCCTTGACCAAAATGTTGTTATGCAGCGTATAACACAAACTTCAACAAATGCAAGACTTCTCATTCTTTTGTATTTATTACCTAAAAACACAAAAATTCTTATTCTTTTATCTTTATTATATGAGTTTTTAGATCCAAGCTTCTCTCAAAAGCAGCCTTTGTTTTTTGTCCCCCTTTTCTCACTTTCTAAGTACTTTTCCACTCATATCTTCTGATTTCTGTTCCCATTGTCCCACTGAACTTGATTTTGCCAAATTATAATACCATTGATGACTTTGAGACTAAAAATAATGAACACTTTTACAATTCCTTACCTTAAATGTCTTTCCTAGATTTTGCCCAACTCCTATTTAAACTTTGAGTCTCAGCTTAAGGGCCATGAAAAACTCCTCTTACTTTCTTGGTAAATTAATTCTTAGTCAGTCTCCCCAAATATCCTATGCATATTTGTATCTTTATACAGTGTCATCTTCAACTTTGTAAGCTCTTTGCTCAGAGCTTGGAACAACGTGTGGTGAATAGCAAGAGTTAAGTGAATACTTGCTAAATAAAAAAAACTCCATATTTTCACTTCAGGAAAGCATGCCTTAAGCATTTAATAACACATATGTATATAAATAAATACATATAAATATATGTACATACATCATATTATACATTATACATTATATAATGTGTGTGTATATATATTACATATATAACTTTTTTTGCCATTTCTGCCATTGAAGAAACATATAGGAGGCATTGTGTGTCTAAAATGCTCCCCAAATTAGATCAATTGGTCATTTTAAATTTCTTTGTAATTTAATTCTATGCTGTAAATAACTGAACAATATAATTTTAAAACAATTGTTTCTACAAACCTCATTATAGCTTTAAGTGAGGATTTGCATAGGAAACAATAAATACAATATAATGTTGTATGAGAAACAATAGCAGTAAAATGTGGCAAAGGTAGCAGAAGATTGGCAATTTGGATAAGCTGCAGTCTTGCTCTTCTCCAACACCCAACTTTATAACAAAGAGCATGACTAAGCAAGCATAAAGGAAGGACTGTGAATATAAGGTTATTTATCATAAAAGTCAATCCTTATGATTGCTTTCCTTAATAAAATGTTTAGTAACATAATGAAATATGAATAAATACAAAATGAATGTTCCATTTCAAAGAATGTCTACAGGGCTTGTGGGAATAATGTAACAGATAGACATAATTAATGTGATAGCTCTTGAATAACTTAAACCTGGATATAGCAGATAATTATAGGGAAAAAGTTTTAGCTCAGTTGTGGTTTATGTATCAAATGGGGCTTAGAGAAATGAATGTTTCACAGTGGAGAGTGAAAACGAGACTCTGACCATGATTAAATAGGTATAAAAGTGAATCCAACCAGCTATCTTCATAAAAATAGTTCTTTTAACATTGTAAAGAAAGAGTCAAGACATTTTAAATTCAGTTAATTCTTTATTATATACATCCTTAAGTATGGCATATTTTTTCCTGCTTCTTAGAGGACATCTGTAATTTTTAATTTTGTAAAAATTAATTTGGGTTTTAACTAATTTAGCTGGGAAATACAAACATATTTTAAATAGCAATGCAATTTTGTGGTTTTTCGAGAGAAATCCAAGATATAATCGGGAGAACCTTATTATTACTCATAAGATCTTAGTGAAATAGAAGATCATAGGGAAACTGGGGAGCAGAATAGTGACAAAATTTTCTTGAAGCCAACTAGGATCAGCGTCATGAGCTGATGGAAAGTCATCATTCAGGACTTCTTGGTAATAAGCAAGCTTCACAAGCTTAGTGGTTTAGCATTGGTGGCCACGAGCACATTTTAATCATTTGGATTAAACTTGGTTGCTTCCTTAGTGTTACATTAATCCTGTGGCAGGGTGGCAACCTCCGATGTCTCCTCTTACATGCTATCCTAGGAGTTGGGAATTTTGTGAGGGAACTGTATTTTGGAGCTCAGCTTTTCTTATCCGGGCTACTTTCCGTTTCAACTTGCCTATAGTAAATACTGAAGAATCCTCTTCATTATGAGCAAATCACCAAACTCTCCATGAAATGAAAGCCTAAAAATAATCATAAAATGTTCAAATAAATTTATTCCCTGCTCTATTTCTTAGGTGTGCATGTTCCTTATTTTTTATCCTGCTCTCATCAATCTTCATTTTAATCCTGACTGAAGTTTTTACTTTGGTTTAAGAAGTGAGAAGGAAGTCAGGGGGCAGGAATTGGTAAGAAAGAAGGCCTGTCTTCTATAACTTTATAGATTCCAGTCTTTTAAAATCCCTCATATTTAACATAAACAATGAAGCATTCTTTAGGACAGCAACTTCTCATTTGGAGTTTTACAAGAAGGAAACTTGATGTAATTTCAAGAGAATGGGCTTGACATTATATTACTTGTATTGTGCAAATAGTATACAATCATCTCACTAGTATTTAACACCCTACACAAAACCCCTTAGAGGTTGGTACTGATAGTGTCTCCATAAAACAATTGGAGCAGCTGAATCTGAGTGGGATATATGAACTTGTCCATGGTTTCTTAGCTCTTTAGCAGCAAAATTGGTACTCAAACCTGAGTTAGCTTGCTTTTTAAAATCACATCTGTTTCCAAAATCTGGATATTCATGTACTTTCTCAAATTTCAGAAGCTTTCAGCCATTATTATTATTATTTTTAAATAAGGTTTTGGTTCTTTTTATTTCTCTTCTCCTCTGAAACTCTCATTATATGTATATTGGTTGGTTTGACGATATCCCAGAAGTCTCTTAAGATGTTTATTTCATTCTTTCTTTTTTCTTTTTTTTTTAAATATTTTAAAATTTCACTTATATATATATATGTATATATATGTTTAATTTTTTTTCCAAGAAAGTACCAGGTGGAAATTCTTTTCTTCTTTTTGATAATCTGACTGAATGATTTTCAGTGACCTATCTTTGAGTTCATGGATTCTTTTATTCTCCTTGATCTAATCTGCATTTGAACCCTTCTTTTGAATCTAATTCTTTTATTTGGAACATATTTCTTTGCTTCTTCATTTTTCTTAACTTTCTGTGTTGGTGTCTGTGTATTAGATAAAACATCCACTTTTCCCAGTTTTCATGGTCCTTGTACAGGGGAAGACACTGTCCAATCAGCCTGGCCAGAGACCCTGGGGACCTCTCAAAACTTTATACTAGTCCAAACTGTCGTCTTTGTTCTGTGCAGTCCCTGTGTGTCGAGTATGCCAGGTCCCCTCAGCTCTCAGAGACAGGCAATTAGAAGCCAGATCCTTGGGTAGTAGCCAGAAAAGTTGGGATGGTAAATGTGTGGTCCAAAACCTTCGCTCCTCAGAGAGAAGCTGGGATTTAGGAATTCCCTCCTGATCCTATGGCACCGTGCCAGGAGCAGGGATTATGGTGAGAGTATCTCTCAGCTTTTCTTATCAGTTTCAGTATGGGTAATTTTGCACTCGCCTGGGGTTCAGGAGTCTCTAACTCTAACAAATTGCTGGGTTTCTTGCAATGGGAATTGATCTGTGTGATGCCATGGGTCAGTGTGTTTATGGGGAGTGGGGAGGAAGGAGAATCCAGAGCTTTCTATTTCATTGTCTTGCTAATGTTACTCTCGCATCTGTTTTTAATTGCCATGCCACACTGCATATTAGTGTTCACTGAGGTGATTCACAGTTTAACTCATTTGATCAGTAATCCAAATTCACTACTGGGTTAAGCAAAGCAACTGACTTCTTGAGTTTCAATTTTCTAGTCTGGAAAAGGTATATAATGGAATAGATACATAGGGTTGTTTTTAGGGTGAAAGTTGTTAATAGATATGAAATAGGTAGCTCATTTTCTGAAACAAAGTTCATGCTCAGGAAATTTTATTCTCTTCCTCTCTAGCCACTTACCTGTCCAATCTGTAACCCATATCGGCTCAAATTTTGTGCAACTCAAAGCAGATAAACCAGTTATGGTCATGACTAATCTTTATTCCTCCCATTTAAAAAGATTTAAAACAATTATTGAGGATTTTTGTACAAAGAAATCTTTGGCATGCAAAGTGTTGTGGAATAATAGAGAAGGAATGACCTTCTGTGCCTGGGGCTAGGAGGCAAAGAAAGAAATTTGGGAAGGTCTCTGGAGCAGATGACACTTTGGACTGAGCCTTAAAGAACAAGTACAAAAAGAAAAAGTGGAGAAGGAAGCAACTGCACTGTATGCCTTGGAAACTGCAGGAGCAGAGGCGAACAATATATTGTGGATTGGTGCATCAGAGGAACAGCCAGCACCTAGGGGTGGTTTCAAGGTAAGAGGCAGGGAGAGAACCTCATCTCTGAGCATCTTGACTGCTTTGAAAACTAGGGTTGATTGTTTCATTTAGATTATACTATATAGCCAGTAAATGTTTTTCATTTTGATTGTTTCTGAGTAGCAAAACTATTCTGAATTGTTTTAGCCTTGATATTATCTATTACTAAGAAATCATTTGTTTCATTAAATGTAGCATTGCCCAAACTTATTAAATAACACCAATGGTCTAAAAGACAATGCATGTTGAATAATAATCAACTAGCTTTTTTTTTTTAACCTGGCTGTGTAAAGCCTTGTGGAGGTCATTTGCTGTTTTTGGAACCAGCAAATTTAATACTGTTATGTGTATTATTCCACTCTCTTTAAAGTTTGGCCATATCAGCCTTATAAATACAGTATAAAGAGAACTCTTAGAAGAAATTTGGTAAAATTTTCCATTTCATAATACTTGAAAACTGCTTAGTTTGACCAATTTATCAAATACCCCTAAAAAAGACTTGCTGACACTGAGAAATGCTTTTCAATGATTTAACTGTCATAGGAAGCTATATATGAATCAAATACTTTAAAATATTTATTAACTTGAAATATCAGTATACCTTCTCAAGATTTCTCACCTGAGTTAAATGAGAACATGGGGTACTGGGGTTTATAAGAATACGTATCTAAAGCAAAACCTTAAAGGGAGAGAATAAAAAGTAGATGCTCAGAAATGATAATTTCATTTATCTAGGGCAAATATTGTGTTATGTAACTAATTAAAATAGTTCGTAGATGTTGCATTTCACTAAAAGCACATGTAATTTTTTTCCTTTGTTGAAATAAAAGCAGACTCTGAAGTCTGCTCTCTGTTCTGCAAGCATTTGTAGCTCAGGATATTTAAACGATGCTCTTGGGGTCCAGCCTTTTCTGCTGAAGAAATTTGAAATCAAACAAGTGACTATTAATTCAAGTGCTCAATTTCCAGCTTGCTTTCATATAGACAATGAATTTTCTAGGCCACACAATAATCAATTTTATACAGCTTTGCTTTGTGCAGTATTCATTCTTTTAATCATCAAGTTTATGCTGGTAAATTTATTTTGTGAGAGTGGGTACTCCTTGATGCCCTATTTTCTTCCTGTTTATTGTCCTGGTACTAACAGAACAGTTGACTGTTTATTAAATGTCTCGAAAGTGCATTGGAGTGATTATGAACTTATGTTACTCTCATAAGCACATCACTTATTAATAAAAATTATGGTTTTTATAGTTTGGCTCTCACTTTGTCATATGTATCCACTTTTAGTTTTATATATATATACACATGCATACATAATGTACTTTTTTCCAGCCTACCTCTATAACCAAACTCTTCTGATGGTCAATTAAACTATTTTAACTGTTATAGTGAAGAGATGAAAAAAATGCTTTTAGATTAAAGATAATTTATGAAAATATAATGCTAATACATATTATCTAACATTCCCTTAGTTGCCCCTTATTTGTAAAACAAATCTTGGCCTAGAAAAGATATTTTAAGATGATAAAGAGCATAGAAAAATATTTGGAAAGATGCACACCAAATTCTTATTATACTGATTATGTCTGAGGAAGTGGAGGCTGATGATGGGAAAATTCTTTATTTCTTTTTATTTTCTATGTTCATGCCTACTTTTGGAATGAAAAAAGGCATTATAATGTGGCATGGGTTAATATTTACACAAGTAGAAATTATAAGAATTGTGTATACTGAAAACTATAAAATGTTAATGAAGGAAATTAAAGAAGGCACAAATAAATGTAAAGATGCCTCGTGTTCATGTATTAGAAGAATTAATATTGTTAAAGTGTCCATAATAACCAAAGTGATCTACAGATTCAATGTAATCCCTTGGGGGCCAGCAGTGGACCTGGGGTGCCTGATTTGGGTCCTCCCTGATCACCATCCTTTTGTGGAGCCACACACCAGCAGGACAGACAAGCAGGCTGGACGCCATGGCCCCCATGCTTGAGTGGGTTACTGGGGACTCAGAAGGCAAGTCTGGAAGTTGGACTCATGGTGAGGAAGCCCATGTGGACAGGACTGATGGGAAAACACAGCGGGGGGAATGAGATGAGGCAAGCTGGGAGAGCACTCATCCTTCTGACAAGAAAATTGCCCTGTTGGATTAGGGTGGATCATCTGGTGAGGAAGAGCCTGCCCCGCGGAGCCCAAGCAACCAGACATGGCAAAATAAGGCATTCAGGCTCATTCCACCAAGAGACTCCTGGAATTGATAAATTCAGCAAAGTCTCAGGTAATAAAATCAATGTACACAAATCAGTAGCATTCGTATATACAAATAACAGTCAAGCTGAGAGACAAATCAAAGACTCAATACGATACTCAGTAGCTACAAAGAAAATAAAATACCTAGCAATAAACTTAATCAAGGAGGTGAAATATCTTTAAAAGAGAACTATGATACACTTAGAAAAGAAATTGCAGATGATACAGACAAATGGAAAAACATGTCATGCTCATGGATCGGCAGAATCAACATTGTTAATATGTCCATAGTACCCAAAGTGATTACAGATTTAATGCGATCCCCATCAAAATATCAATGTCATATTTCATAGATTTAGAAAAAATAACTCTACACTTCATTTGGAAACAGAAAAGAGCCCAAAATTTCAAAACAATCTTACACAGAAGGAAAAAATCTGAAGGCATCACATTATCAGACTTCAGACTATACTACAAGGCTATAGTAATTAAAACAGCACATAATTGGTGCAAAAATAGATCAATGGAACAGAACAGGAAACTCAGATGTAAAACCATCCACATACAGCCAACTGATATTTGACAAAGCAGACAACTATATACACAGGGGAAAAGAAGCCCTATTCAATAAAGGGTGCTGAGAAAATTGGATAGCCAAATGCAGAAGAATGAAATAGGATCCATATCTCTTACCACTCACAAAAATTAATTCAAGATGGATAAAAGACTTAAATGTAAGGCATGAAACCCTATGAATTCTAGAAGAAAATTTGGAAAACCTCTTCTAGATATCGGCCTAGGCAAAGAATTTATGAAGCAGTCCCTAAGGGCAATGACAACAATAACAAAAATAAATAAATAGGACTTGATTAAATTAAAAAGCTTCTGCACAGCCAGGGAAATAATCAACAGAACAAATAGACAAACTAAAGAATGGGAGAAAATATTTGCAAGCTATACATCCTATAACTGGCTAATAAGCAGAATCTACAAAGAAGTCAAGCAAATTAGTAAGTAAAATCAAATGACCTGATCAAAAAGTGGGCAAAAGACATTAAAAGAAGCTTTTCAAAAGAAGATAGACAATTGGCTAACAAACATGAAAAAATGTTCAATGTCACTAAGCATCAGGACAATGCAAATTAAACATCATTGAGATATCACCTTACCCCTGTTAGAATGGCTTTTATTAAAAAGTCCAAAATAATAGCTGCTGGTGTGGACGCAGAGAGAAAGGAATGCTTATACAATCCTGGTGGGACTGAAAATTAGTACGAACTCTGGGAAACAGTATGAAGATACCTCAAAGAACTAAAAGTAGACCTACTATTCGACCTTGCAATCTCACTACTGGGTATTTACCAAAGGAAAAGAAGTCATTTTTATCAAAAAGACACCTGCACTTGAATGTTTATTGCGGCACAATTCATAATTACAATGATGTGGAATCAACCCAAATGCCCATCAATTCGTGAGTGGATAAGCAAAGTGTGCAACCTGTATACCATGGAATACTACTCAGCCACAAAGAAGAATGATTTAATGTTTTTGCAACAATTTTGTGTAATTGGACACCATTACCTTAAATGAAGTATCTAAAGAATTGAAAAACAAAGACCAAAATTTCTCACTATTAAATTAGAAATAACTGGTGAAGACACATATACAGAGAGGGGAGTAAAATTCAATGGCAATCAAGCAGGCACCGTGGGGGAGGTGGGGAAGGGTACAATGAACACCATCTGGGTGATGGGCACACTTATAACCATGACTCAAGCATTATAAAAGTGATCAATGTAACCAAAAATATTTGTATCCCCATAATACCTTGAAATAAAACAGTGGCTAAATATATAAATTTAATTATTTGTAAATTAAATTTAAAATGTGTCTGGAAAATGGTTGGTAAAATGGGAATTTTGAAATTAGAAAAATTCATGGATTTCAGTCTGGATTAATGATTTAATTGGATTAGTGAGCATTGGAATCTTATACATCCTATGTAGTTACATGCAATAAAAATTAAAGTTAAAAAAGAATCTATAGCATAAATGAGTCTATGTGTCCTTGACAAAGCAAAAGAAAAAGAAAGTAATTGCTTCACTTGTACTTGATATGGTTCATAAAAGGCTTAAGACATGTATTTCTCTTATAGTACTCCACCTTTTCTGAAGACTGCCTGTTAAAACAATTGCCACTGGTGCCTATTATTGTGGTATGTTTTTAGTGATGTTTATCCAGCTGGGTAAAAGCAGTATCAGAATAATCAAAGGCTCATATTAAAGAAAAACACCTTATGTATCACATTAACTACTCAATTAGTTAAATCTAGAGATTTTAGTGATGACTAAATGGATGTTGGAATCAAGAATGCTTATTGTTAATAATTAAATTAGCTGTATTTGCCATCCTGACCATCCATGATTTGAAAGTCAGGTATGGTTCTCCACGGCAGTTGCTGAGGCAATGAGTCTAGTCTGGTCTTTTTGTTTTCACTGGGCATTTGCTTTTTAAATATCATAGCATTTACAGCAGGGAGTGCTTCCTGGTGTAATATATGGAGAAAATAATAGATGATTGCAGGATTAATGGCTAGAAAAAATTAAAATGACACTACTAAACTCTGTCTTTTCAGGGAGAGAACTCCAATTAAGCCACATTTCTTTTCCATTATCACTCTACTGCCAATTAAAGTCTGATGTATTTTGTCAGTTTTATACAGATGAAGCTTTTAGTCTTTAATATACTCAAGAATTTACATTTTGGCAGAAATATAAAGGGCTCTGTCATTTAATTTTTACATGCCTATAAAAGACTCCACTCCTTCCTTCCCTTTCCTACTTTGCAGCTTCTCTCATTGTCACTGAAGATTTCAAAAAAATGCCTTTTATTGTCATAGCAATGTGATGCTTGTTAACACTTAACATTTCCTTTTTCTCAGAATGAAATTATGTAAGGAAGAAAAATTCAGAATAGTTAAACAGAGAGTACATAGCATACCAATCAGATTCTAATTTATATATCTTTTTAGGCATTACAGTTTTGTGTGGGTCAAGAGTAAGGCAAAGTTGCCTTCAGTCTATACTCTTCAAGGTACTGGAAACTTGGAAGGATAGATACATTACTGGAGACCAGTATATTTGTTTAATATTTATCTCCAATACTGGGAGAACAGCTTTTAGGGGAATACAGATAGTAGTGAAATATGAAGAGAGACCTTTTTTGGAATTATGGATAGATTTAACCTAATTTTAGAAAATTGGTAGTAGAGAGGTAGCATAGCATGGCATGTTGGAAAGAAGTGTGTTCTGGAACCAGGTAGCCCTGGGTTTGAATCTCAGCTCTATATCCTACTAAATGGGAGGTGTTATTTATTCTCTACAAGTTATCAGTGTCCTTATCTTTTATATGAGGTTAATAATATGTAGTCAGGATTTTCTCCAAAAATTACAAGGAATTCTTAGAAAGCACCAATCACAATGGAACAAATATCAGATATTCTGCTAATTGTTAATGTTGATGTTATGGTTGTCTTTCTATTGTTTTATTAGTTGAGTTATTCCTAGTATCAGGTGTTTCCCTAGTTATTCCTAGAGGAACAAGCATGTGCGTTCTCAGAAAGACATTTCTACTGATCTTCATATCAAAATTTTAAGCTCATTAAGAAAGCTCTTGGAAAAAATAAAGCATTATAAAACCAAAGATAAATGATTATTTGCATCTCTATTCTCCTTGTACCATGATATCTTTCTATCCTCAAGTCAATGATGTAGATAATAAAAAATTTACTATGAAAGACAAAATAGAGTACATCAATTTTACACTCAGTTTTTTATGAGAATGGTAGCAGAAGTTAAATTTATGAATGTATTACCTTAATATTTGAAAATGAACTATTTAATATTTAATCCTTCTGTTAATAAAACAGATACAAAACTTTGAAACTACTTACAGGTGTGTGGTCATTTTTGTTGTTTGTTTTCCTGTTATTGTTTTCAAATGAAAACCTTTGTTCATAAAAGTTAGTCACAGAATATTATAGTTTTGGCATACCACAAATATTGTATATTACTTAGTTCTTTGGTAAATGTTGTAAATGCTCCTGTCACCACAGATTATTCATTCATTTATTTACATTAGCACACATTTTTATTAACCGCCTTATTTAAAAAGAAACCCTCTCTTGAACCCACATTTTCCTCCAGCTATAGTCCTATCTCTATATTTCTCCATAGCAAAATTCATCAGAAAAGTTGGTCAATACTCAATATCTCCACTTCCTCTCCTTGTGTTCTTCCCTGAACCCTATCTAATTATGTTTTGGCCCTACATCTCCACCAAGATAGCTCTTACAAGCATCACCAATGATCTCCTTGTTGCCAAAGTAAATGTTTGTTTCTTGGTCTTCCTGTTAGTTAACCTGTCAACTTCATTTGACATGGCAATCACTCTCTCCTACTTAGAATGCTTTCTCCACTTAGCTCTCAGGATATCACTCTCTCTTATCTTCATTTCATCAGCCATGTCTTTTAAGTCTCATTTGCTTGTTCCTCTGCATCTTCCCAAATGAGAGATTAGTCCCTGGGCATCATCTCCTTTTTATTTCTACTCCTTCCCTGGACAATTTCCTCTAGGATTGCTGATGACTCTCTAATGAATATCTCTACCCTGAATCCCCCACCAAACTGTAGCTTTGTCCATACAACTGCTTAATTGATGCCATCACTTGAATTACTATTAGATGCCCCATTTACCTTGTGTGTTTCTTCCATGCTTCCTCCTTCTTTTGCAGTATTCACTATTTTAGTGATGGGAATTCCATCCTTCCAGTTACTCAGTCAAAAAAACTTGAGGACCCTTCATTTTTGTCTCTCACACCTCATACCTATTCATCAATAAATTCTGTTCATCCTGCCTTCAAAATATATACAGAATCTGGCCACTCCTTGCTATTTGGAGTCAGGTCTAAATACCACCATCACCTCTTGTCCTGTGCATTGCGAAAACCTTACTGGTTTCTCCGCTTCCATAGCTGCTACTCTTACCATACAATCTGGTAGATACGTTCCCCAAACCCTCCTTTGGTTCTCCTTCTCATGCAGAATATCTAAAGGCTGTATAATGTCTCCAAGGCTCCAGATGATAGGCACACTCCCACTGACGTCATTTCCTCAGCTTTGCTTACTCTGCCCCAGCCTCACTAGCTTCCTTACTATTCCTCAAATAAGCCAAGCAGCCAAGCACTTCACCACCCGAGGGTCATACCAGTGTCTTCCCATTGCCTGCAACTCCCTGTCCTGCAAACTCACCCTGCTCACTCCTTCATTTCCTTCAGGTCTCTGAGGCTTTCCTTGATACCTTGGAAGATAACATTACAGCCCAACTTAACACCTCCTGTTGCCCTCATTCCAATTTCTTTTTATTCCGTGGCACTTATTACCATCTGATATATATAAATTATTTATTTTTTAAAATTTTGTGCCCACTCCCATTATGATATAAGTGCTTAGAAAGCTTAGGCTTTATCTATATTAGTGTATCCCACTGCCAAGAACAAAGTACTAGGCACTCAGTGACTATTTCTTGAATGAATAAATGATTAAATAAATAAAAGATATATTACTAGTATCACTTATATGCAAGGACCTAATCCAAACTTAGAGAATCTGGGAAGATTTTTTTAAAAATAACTTCTAAGTTGAGAAGTAAAAGATGAGTAGTTGTTAACCAGCTGGAGAAGGAAAAGAGTCCTTCAGGTGAAGAAAAATGAATGTGCTAGAAAGAATGGCATGTTTGAGGAATTAAAGTTTGAGGAATTAGGGTTCTTGCAGAAGCCTGTGCATATTTTCCTTATACAAAATTCACAAAATTATGGAGGACTATTTCTTTGTAGAGTAGTGATGAATTATGATTTACTTGGAATAAGCTCTCAAAAATTTACTAAGCTCTTAATTTGTGCAATTGTATAATTGAAAAATAAAAATTATACATACTGTGTACAATGTGATGTTTTGATATATATAAAAATATATACTTTGTGAAAGGATTAAATCACACTAACATATCCATCGCCTCATATAGTTATCCTTTTTTTGTGGTGAGAACATACAAGATCTAATGTTTGGGCAATTTTCAAGCGTATAATACATTCTTATTAACTATAGTCACCATGTTGTACAAAAGATCTCCAGAACTTAGTCACCCTGTTTAACTGAATCTGAATCTTTGTAACCTTTGACTAACATCACCCCATTCCTCTACCCACACTCACCTCAGCCCTTGGCAACCACTGTTCTCCTCTCTGCTTTTATGAGTTGGACGTTTTTTAAGATTCTATATATAAGTGAGATCATGCAGTATTTGTCTTTTTGTGCCTGTCTTATTTCACTTAGCACAATGTCCTCCAGGTTGATCCATGTTGTCACAAATGACAGGATTTTTTCTTTTGTAAAGGCTGAATTCCTTTGTATTTCATTGTATGTATTAATATATACACTAGATTTCTTTATCTATTCATCATCCACCAATGGAATCCTTAATGAATTTATATGATAAAAATAATTGCATATTGGATTATTCCTGTCTTAAATATTTTGGAATTACTGAATATAAAAAGGGTCTGGAATGTCCAATCATCTTCCTGATTTGGCTAACAATGTGTTTCTGCAGTTTGAATAAAAAACAACAATATAATCCAAATACTGGTGGGTGCCATTTATTAAGCTGTGTGTGGCAAGCATTGTGTTAAGTACTTCACATGAACATTATCCATTTAACCTTTATTACAATCCTAAGTAAGTACTATTATTATTTCTATTTTTATGGGTGAAGGAACTGAGGCTCAGAGAGACTAGGTAACTTGCCTAATGTTACACAATAAATAAATAGGTGATCCAGGGTAAAATTTCCAATCTTCTGTTACTCTAAATCCTGTGCTCTTCCCTTGAGCCTGTTCCCTTTCTGTCTTTGTGACTTCTGGGCTTTTTTTTTTAGAAGGCTTGAAATAATATGAATTTGCCGACAGCTCTAAAGAGAAGTCTGGAACTTTGCACACATCCATCAGGTTTTGTAATAAGTGTCTTGTTAATGTTTCTAATTATAACTCATCTCACAAGAGTACTCAATAATGTTTTTTATTGAGTTTTGTGCGCTTCACAGATTTATGAGTTCATATCAAGTTCCCAATTGCTGCATAGCTAAGCAATACTAATTTTATTCCTTAAGTCTGACAAATGCATAATGTGGAAATCAGCAATGGTGTAGGGACCCTTAACTTGCAATATTCCCTGTGTTCATTCTTTTAAGTTTCCAACTCTTACATTTTCATTGCATTTAATATGCATCATAAAAGTGTCTCTGGTAAGTTCATTACATATGCTGTTTGCAGTTAGAGCCTTTGGAATTGCTGTTAGGCACAGTGGAAATAATTAAGAGTTTAGGTCTATGCTGATTTTAGAACAAATAACTGCAGTCAGTTAGTTTTTTAAATAACTTAATTACTGTAAATCAGTGCAGTAATATATACTTTACAGCAATGTAGTTGGTGGGTAACAACTGCCCACTCAGCACATATTTCCCTTTCTCTGGGAAAGAATAAATTAATGCTTTTCACAGCTCAAAGCTGGTACAGATAAATTTTTGATGTATCTAACACTTTAAAAAGAAGTATATGGTAATTTTACTAAAAAACATCAAAGGATATTGTTAAAATTCATTTGTGACCATTCAAAGTTTCTGGATAATACTGATAATATTGGGGAAATTAAAAGTGGTACAAATAGGCCATGAAATAATAAAAGTACGTTGAGGTCTTTTATATTAATTAATTTAAAATATCTCTTATGAAAAATTAGGCAGTAGATAAATTTAGACAAAGGGATACTGAAGGTATCTCTACTACATGAGCAGAATAACAAGAAAATACACAAAAACGACTTAATCTGTTGTGTCTGGAGTAAGGGAAGGTAAACGTACGATTACCTGCACCCTAATAAATGGTTATTAGTGAAGTGGATGGATTCCCAACAATGAAGACATCAGAGGTATATGGAGATATGTAACTGAGCAATAGTTTATGGGTGCATGTCTCCCACCTCCTCTATTACAGATGAGTTCACATTTTGGAATACAGGTGTATGACCAAATCTTTCTTTTTACCTGAAAGAAATGATGCCTCTTAATAGTAGTGTAGGTAAACTGCATGTGTGTTTCTTGAATAATATTTTTGATATTTTCTAAAAGCTCCATTAAATGTTGAATGCCTATCAATAGCATTAGTAGCAAATAATCATACATACCTACATAGTGAATCAATACCATTTCTCCCCTGGAAAACTTCTCAAATATGAACTATTTGTAGACTAAATATTTGGCTTAGCATAGAAATCTAGGCTAAAAATCAAGCTCTTTGAAATTTTTATTTTTACTCTTTCACTTCTTTTTACAACATTATTGAAGTATAATTGATGTTCAATAAGTTACACATATTTAAATTTTATAATCTGATGAGTTTTGACATATGTATACATCCATGAAAACATCATGACAATCATGATAATGAATATATCTATCACCTCAAAGGTTTCCTTGTGTCCATTTGTAATTCATTTCTTCATCCATGCTTGTCTTCAGGCAACAACTTATTTATTTGTATAGTTATAAATTAATTTTCATTTTCTAAGGTTTTACATATGTGAAATCATATAGTATATATTCTTTTTGCCTGGCTTTTTACACTCTGAATAATTATTTCAAGATTTCTAGATATATCAGTGGTTCATTTGTTTTTACTGTTGAGTAATATTTCATGGCAGGCATTTATACCACACTATGTTCATCCATTCTTCTGATGGACATTTATTCTGTTATCAGTTTTTGGCTATTACAGTAAAGCCAGTATAAGCATTCACATAGAAGTCTTTGTGAGGACTTCTCTTTCATGTCTCCGATGATATGTGAAACACTGATATGTGAAATGGCTGGTCAAATGTTTAACTTTGTAAGAACCGGCCTGACTGTTTTCAAAGTACTTGTACAATTTTAAATTCCCACCAGTAGTGTATTTAGGTTCTAGTTAGTCCACATCCTTTTTAATACTTACAGTCAGTCTTTCTAATCTTAGCTTTTCAAGCGTGTCTGTAACGGTATCTCATTAGTTAACCAGTTGGTCCAGCACAATTTGTTGAAAACTTTGTCTATACCCATTGAATTGTCTTGACACATTTATTTAACATTAATTGACCAAATTTTTGTGGGACTGTGTCTGAAGCTTCTGTTTCATTCCACTAATCTATGTGTCAGTCTCTTTGCCAGTACCCAAATAAATTGATTACAGTAGTTTTATGGTATGTCATGAAATTAGGTAGGGTAAGCCGTCAAGCTTTGTTCTTCTTTCTTAAAATATCTTTGATTTTTCTAGATTCCATGTATTTCCATAAAAATTTTAGCTCATCATGTTCTATGAAGAAACACTACTGAGGCTGAAATTTTGGTTTGGATTGTTTTGAATCTGTAGATAAACTTGGTGAGGATTGCCTTCTTATAATTATGAAGTGTTACAACACCTGATCGTGGTATAGCTTTTGATTAAATAATTTATTTAATTTTATTAGGTTGTCTTTAATTTTGCTTAACAAAATAGTTTTCAGTGTACAGATCTGGGATATCTCTTACATTTAATCATAAGTACTCTATGATTTTTGTTGCTACTGTGTACGCAATTGAATTTAAATTTCACTTTATAATTGTTTTGTAACTAATGTAAGTTTTTTTTTTTTTTTTTGTCGAGACAGAGTCTTGCTCTGTCACCCTGGGTATAGGGCAGTGGTGTTATTGTAGCTCACTGTATAACTTCAAACTCCTGGGCTCAAGTGATTTTCCCAACTCAGTCTTCCGAGTAGCTGGGACTACAGGTATGCCACAACTCCCGGCTAATTTTTCTGTTTTTAGTAGGGAGGAGGTCTCCATCTTGCTCATGCTGGTCTCAAATTCCTGAGCTCAAGCAATCCTCCTTCTCGGCCTCCCAGAGTGCTAGGATTACAGGCGTGAGCCACCGTGCTGGCCAAATTACTAATGTATAAAGATCCAATTGATTTTTAATATTAACCTTGTATCCCATGAACTTGCTAAATTCACTTATTACTTATAGTCAATGTTTTATAGATTCTCTGGGAATTTCTACATAAATAGTGATATTTTTGTTCTAGTAGGTTTTGGGTGGAGTCTTTAGGTTTCTCCAGATAGAAGATGATATCATCTGCAAACAAAAATAATATGACTTCTTCCTTTCCAGTTTGGATGCCCTTTATTTCTTTCTCTGGTCTGACTTCTTTAGCTAGAACTTCCAGTATTATGTTGTATAACAGTGGTGAAAGTGGGTATCCTTGTCTTGTTCCAGGTCTTAGAGGAAAGGCTTTCAGTTTTTCCCCATTCAGGATGTGTCTGTCATATACAGCTTTTATCATGTTGTGGTAATTTCCTTCTATACCCAGTTTTTTGGGGAATTTTTATCATGAAAGAATGTTGATTTTTATCAAATGCTTTTTCAGCATCAATTGAAATGATCATATGAAGCAATGTATTTGTTCCTATTGAAACTGTATCATTGGGAAAATAATTTGGAAACAAAGAGTTTGGCTCCCTTTCCCATGTTGTCAGTCATCAGAAATAAAAGTGATAATTTGAATTAAATTTACAAAATTTGGAAGTTGAAGAATAAATTCCCCAAAATGTTCTCTGATACCTAAGTGTATAAAAATGAAGCACATTATTCAGTTAGCTTTCTCGACTTATAGTATTGGAGTAAAGGAAGATGTGTGAACAAAAGTTATTGAATAGTAGTGAAATCTGATAGTAAAACTGAAGCATTTTGTAAGTATTTCCAAGAGAAGTTACCCTAAAGATTAAAATAATTATGCAAATAACATATCTAAGGTCAGAAGTTATCTGTGTAAACAGATATATTGTCATGAGTAAAATTAAGTATTGTGCCATTAGAGGATTGAAGAATGAATTGCGTAATGTACATTACATTATAAAATACAAGATCAGTTTAAAATACAATGTTACCAGCTTAGCACAAAATATTGATAAATGTGTTTTTCAAATATATTGGCAACAAATAGTTAAAAGTAATTAATAAATAATTTTTATACTTTCCAACATTTATTTTTTAAGTTTTGATTTGACAATATAATCTTTTATATATAATATATGTATATTATTTTAGGTGCTAAAACCATATTTTGAATTTGCTGGAGTCAGTTCATATGGCCTCTTGTGAGCCAATTTTCATATATTTGGGACTTTTTAAATTGTAGTAGGAACACTGATCATGAGTTCTACTGAATACATTTTTAAGTGCATAATATAGTATTGTTAACTCTTGGTACAATATTATATAGCAGAACTTACTCATCTTGCATAACTGAAACTTTATACCCATTCCCAGCAACTCCTCAATTCCTTCTCCTCCTAGACTGTGACAACCACCATTTTACTTGCTTTTCCTATGAGTCTGACTATTTTAGATAACTCATATAAGTGGAATCCTGTAGTATTTGTCCCACTGTGACTGGATTATTTCTCTTAACCTAATGTCTTAAACTGGTTGCTTAACTGTTGGTAGCTTGAAATAGGCAACAGTGAGAATATTTACACCATGAAAATCAGAAAACAGTGGTCTAATACTTTACTTAAAATATTTTTGATAGTTTATTTTTCCCTTAAATCTTGTTAGGGTCAGTCATTTACACTCGCCTGTCAGGTTGCTGTTGGCATTTGGGGTTCTGATACCGGTGCCTGGGGGAATAGACACAGGTATTTTATCAGGCAAGATAGAGATGCAGGACCAGTACAGCCAACTGGCTGGTGACCATGAAGATTGGCTTCAGACATATGGCTTTTTGCCTGGCCTCGTCTAGCCTGGAGAACCACTGATGACTGTGGACCAGGGAGTCAGGGTAGGCTCCCAATCTGGAGCTACCATTTCAGGAAAGTAAAAGAGCTCAGGAGAGTATAAAGTTCAAGATGCTGATAGGCCAGTAGACATCAAAGAAAAACTCTGACAAACAGAGATCCCGAAGCCAATGTCCACCCAGGTGAATTCATCTCCCAAAGAGAAGAAGGATAATGAAGGCTGAGTTGCTGAGGGACCTGTATTATTTCAGTCTCTTCTGGACACACCTAAAGTGCCTATCTTTAGGCACACGTACATCCTTTTTAGGACCTGATCAATTTTATGCAGAACATCTGTTGTTCTCTCCGGATGGAGGGTTGAAGATATGCAGGTTACATCATCCAGGAAAGAATTTCTCATAAAAACAAATTAAATGGGCCTGCTCCCATGGCTGATGCTGAGATGGAGCGATCTGTGAAGAGAAGAAACCCCTGAGATATGGATTGTAGAGAAAAGTTTAGGGCATGAGGGCACGTGGATTAGGGGTTTCTGGACTCCACAAGAGGAGGGGTCATAGTAGTAGGAAGTTGTTCTAGAGAGATTCTTCTAGTGTAAATTAGTCATTTTAGAGGGCAGTTTCTTCCAGAATAATATATGTATAGAAAGAAAATATGTGGTGGATTATCAAAGGATGGAAAGACCCTAGCAATATATTCAGATGGTCATATACTCTTGTATGGTTTAAAATAGCAGACTACTTTAACTACATTCAATCGAGGTTACTTTTTATACTGCAACTTCCCTTCCATCATATTTTCTGTCCTTTCAGGTGGTGTTGTGGCCATGAACATTGATGTGATCCTTCTAAAGGGAAGAAGGGTTGGAAATATGTGATTTTAACTACAACTTGAAAGCGTGTTCTAGAAAATTTCATATAACAAAAAGTAATTGAACTTGATTATCAATAATTTCCAAGATTTATATATTAGGCCAAAATTTATATTGAATTTTTTGCCCCAGGCTCTTTATTAACTATAAGGCTAATACTCAACAATGCTTTTTAACAGGTAAACTTGATTAGAAATAAAATAATATTTTGAAAATCTTATCTGAACAGCACAATAACGCCCAGTTAAATGCTTGGATTTCGTGAGTGCTTCGATAAGGCTGCTTAGGGACAGGGCTTCCCTTGTGAGAGGGCTGTGTTTTGGTAGACAAAATAGTTAAATTAGTGACAATTCTTTCTGCTGGCATAAATGTTGGAGAAAGCGTACACTCACATAATTGTAGTAGTAATATGAATTATTATAGCCTTTAAATAAGCAATCTGGCAAATAGGTTAAATATATACCTAATCTTTGACCAGCAATGCAACTCTTGGGAATCCATCCCAAATAAATTATATCACTGGCTTATAATGATATGTGTCTAGTGCTATGTAGTTGGCAGTAGGAAAAAATTGAAAATGAAATTAACGCCAATTAAGGAGGAGAGTGATTGAATAAATTATAGTACATTAATTGCACAGAATGTTATACATCCATTAGAAAGCAGGGGTTAGAACTTTACCTGTTGAATAGAATGAATTTCTATGATGCATTGTTATGTGAGAAATGCAAGTTGTAGAAAGGTATATAAAATCTGATTGCATTAAAAATAAACAATGTCAAAAAGCCCTTTGATCCTGTCATATATGCATGGGAAAATACAGAAATAAATATATAGTGTTATTATTAGCTTTGGTTATCTGATATGTACCAGTCAGGCAAAGGAAAGAAGAAGGAAGAGGCCAAAAATAAGACTGTAAGAAGCAGAAAGTTCCAAGATTAAAAACAATAATTTATATACAATGTAATTCATGCAAAATTGCAAAAGTATAACTATGTATGTGTAAATGTGTGTGCACATGTGAAAAAGGGAGAGATTTTTAAAATTATGGTCACTGCTACGGACTGAATTATATCCTCTTCAAATCCACATGGTGAAACCCTAATCCCCAGTTTAATTGTATTTGGAAATAAGAACTTTATAAAGGTTAGTAAGGTTAAATTCTGTCACAAGGTGTGGCTTTAATCCAGTATAACTGGTAAAAAGAGGGAGGGACATAAAGGATACATGTACATAGAAGAAAGGTCATGTGAGCATACAGAGAGAAGGTGGCCATATGCAAGTCAAGAATAAAGGACTGAGGAGAAAACAAACCTGCTGATACCTTGATCTTGGGCTTCCAGACTCCAGAACTGTGAGAAATAAATTTCTGTTGTTTATGCCACCTGATCTGTAATATTTTGTTATGGCAGCCCTAGCAAATTAATACTGTCATTAAAATGTTAATGTGAGTTACCTCAACATTTCAAGTGATTTTGTACTGTTTTCCTTAGATGTGTCTATACTATATGATTTTTAAATTTAGGTTATAAATTATGAAATGTCTGATTTCTTTAAGTTCTGAGTTCAACAGCTGATATCACTAACATTTCACTTTGACGCTTTTTGTTTTATTTTATTGTGAAGTTACATCCTCATTCTTTCAAACACATGGTTTGGCTTATGATTCTCTTTCAAATTTTTTTTTTGTGAAACCATGGATAAGCTGAAAATTTGTGTTATTTTCAAATATGAGTTTTGTTGTGGAAATGATGCTGAACAGATAGCTCAAAATATCAAGGAAGTGTTTGTGAAGGATGTGGCTAATGAACGCACAGTATGTCGATGATTTGAGAAGTTTTGTTCTGATGATTTTAATCTTGAAAAGGAGCCACATGGGCAACCTGGGACCAAGGTGGGTAATGATGAGCTGAAAGCTGTAATGGAAATGAATCCATCTCAACGTACGTGTGAATTAGCAGAAGGTTTGATGTTACTCTTCCAACAATATTGGACCATTTGAAACCAGGTAAAGAAGCTTGATAGATGGGTACCACATGAATTAAATGAGCATTAGAAGAGAAATTGTCTCAAAGCTTGCCTTTCTCTGCAGTCATGACAGTCAACTTGGGCATAATCTTCGGGGCTGCAGCAGCTATTATACAAGCTATTTTACAACTATGTTGAGAGAAGTAAATTCTCGAAATAATGGTAGATCATAAAGACAGAAGGAACTTGGGTGTTTGATGACATCATCAAAGACTGTTTACCTCCAGTTTTTTTTTCCCTTAGGTGAGATAATTAAATGTTTTCATTGCTTATGTCACAGTTACTTGAAGCCCACTATGTATAAACATGCATTCTGTTACTTGCCAACACACATGCTTCAACTGATATATAGACCATAGAGAGACCCATGGGCAATGCCTGTGATATTTTCCTTATGCCATATCCCTTCTTCATCCATCTTTTCTTGCTTTTTCTTCAATTAAAATGAGGTATAGTTTAACAGTGTTGTACGAAGATGATTGTACGTAATATATAGCGTATTTAGCATATATGCACATGTTGACATAAAATGCATATAAATATATGCATATATTTAGTATAGCATATTTAGTATATATGCACATGTATAATATTAATATATATACCATTGTTGATTATATAAAACATATGCTAGCTAAATAATTTAAATTACTTCACTATTTCTTCAGCCTCTTGCACTTTATTCTTCTTTTTGACTCTCCACCTGTACCTTCTCCAGTCTTCTCTTTGCTCTTTCAATATAGCAGTGCATAATTGGGTACAGGAATCACTGGCTTAGATATACCTTTCCTTTGGGTCAATTGAAAAATAACTGAGATAGTTGTGTGCCAATACAGTGCTTACATATAACAACTTTTAACAAGATCCAAAAGGATGTGTGAACAGAAAGACCAACTACGTATTTTTAAGATGGGATCTAAAGTCTATGACTTCCAAACTTTCTCCTATCTCACTTACTTCAGATTGTCAAAAAACCCAGTTCTACTTATTTTTCAAACAACATAAAGCTTTCAGCAGTAAACAAAATAAAGCATAACAGATTTTTACTCAAAGACTGCAGATGCCATGTATATTTTTTAGATGTTCTTTTTTATTTCAATTTTTAAATGTTCAACAGTAACTTAAAATAATTTCTTTTAAAAATATCTATCATATGATAGTTGGAAGACGATAAGTTTGCCATGATTTAAATTCATTCATTTAGTTATTCATTCAATGACATGTTTTAAGCACCACCCAAGTGTAGCATAGATATTAGGGATAAAGTGATGAACACGACAGACGTAGTTTGTTGGGGAATGGAGCCAATGAACAAGTAATGATGAAGGCAATGAGTATTATAAAGATCTAATGGAAACATAGAGGATTCCGTCCTAATCTGGATTGTCAGGGAGAGCTCCTTTGAGTAGTGTTTTGATACTTGTGTCAGTTTCCTATTGCTGCTGTAACAAATTCCCACAAACTCAGTGTCTTAAAACAAAGTAAATCTGTTATCTTACACTACTGGAGGTCAGAAATGTCCAAAATAGGTCTTAGTGGGCTAAAATCAAACTATCCACAGGACTGCATTCCTTTCCGAAGGATCTAGGGAGAATCCATTTTCTTGACTTTCCCAGTGTCTAGAAAGCTCCTGCACTCCTTGACCCCTTGTCCCCCTCCATCTTCAAAGCCAATGATGGCTGGTTGATTCTGTTTTTCACACTGCATCACTTTGGCTCTGGCTTTTTGGCTTCTTTTTTCACACTTAAAGGACATTTATGATTACATTGGGCCACCTGTATAATCCAGAATGAACTCTTTATCTTAATGTTAGCTAATTAGCAACCTGAATTGCCTTTGCTGTGCAACCTAATATGACATGACATGACATGTTCACAGGTTCTAGGGATTAGGACATGGACATCTTTGCAGGAGGTAGGGTGTTATTATTCTTTCTGCCAAATACTTAAGGAATGAATAGGAATTATCTAGACAAATGGGGATGAAGAGGGTTTTAGCTTGAGGGAACACAGTATGTATGAAGGACCTGAAATAAGAAGGACTGGGGCATGTATTAATATAATGATAATGACTGTCCCCATGTACAAAGTCTAACACAGGAACGAGATGAGTTTCAGTGAGTTCTGCCCTATCTTGCAACCTCTGTAATCTCCTTTTAGCTCACTGTTCCTTAGTAGGTTTTTCTCTGTCATACTTTGCCAAGTCTTTTCCTAAACATGATTAGCTTACTTTTTGGTCAACAATTCAAGGGGAAAACTAGGCAGTTTTTTTTTTTTTTTTGGCTCCTTCTTTGAATTTCTTCTTCCTTTCTGATACCAAGCTCTTTAAATTCTAGTCAGCCGAGCAGCTATAGTAGTCAGAACAGTCCCCAAAAGATGTACATGCCCCAAAATCTGGAACCTCTGAATATGTGATGTTACATGGCAAAAGATAGTTTGCAGAAATAATGAAGGTGACAGACTTTAGGGAAACTATCATGGACTTAAAAACAATTTTTAAAAATTGATTTAGGGGGTACAAGTGCAGTTTTGGTATATGAATATAGTGCATAGTAGTAAAGTCTGAGCTTTTAATGTAAACATCACCTGAATAGTGTTCATTGTAGCCATTAAGTAATTTTTCATCTCCCTCCCCCACTTGTGCTCTTTCGCCCTCTCCAGTCTCTAGTGTCTGTTATTCCACTCTCTATGTCCATATGGACACATTATTCACTTCCCTTTTACGAGAACTGAGAACTCGTGGTATTTGATTTTCTGTTTCTGAGTTTTTTTACTCAGGATAATGGCCTCCAGTTTGATACATGTTGCTGCCAAAGACATGTTTTTATTCTTTTTTATGGCTAAGTAGCATTCCATGGTGTGTGTGTGTGTGTGTGTATGCGTGTGTGTTTATACACACTACGTTTTCTTTACTCTATCACTCACTGATAAATGCATAGGTTGATTCCATGTCTTTACTATTGTGAATTGTGAATAGTACATGTGTACCCAGTATAATCACACATGCCCTTAAAAACAGAGAACTTTCTTCACTTGGAGTCAGATAGACGTAACAGAAAGGGAAGTGAGGGAGATCTGGTCATGAGAAGTACTTGACACGCCATTGTGGGCTTTGTTGATGGAGGGGCATCGTGATGGGAATGCAAGGTGGATTTAGGGAGATGAGAGAAGCTCCTGGCTGACAGCCAGCAAGGAAACAGAGACCTTGGCTTTTAACCTCACGGAATTAAATTCTGCTTACAACCTGAATGAGCTTGGAAGTGGATTCTTCCCAGAGCCCACAGAAAAGAATGCTGCTCTGCTAATACTTTGGTTTTGGCCTTGTAAGACCCTGAGTAGAGAATTGGCTGATTCACACAGTGCCCAGATTTCTGATCCATGTAAACTGTGTGTGTTTTGTTTAAACTACTTAGTTTGTGGCAGTTTGTTACAGCAGCAATAGAAAATTAACACAGCAGCAACAAACTCTAATTTCTTTTCCCAACAAGATCAACACTCTGTCTGGGCTCCACTTCTCTGTGCTGTGATTGGAAAAATACCCCTGGGAGGAATGTAGATTTCACCTCATATTTTTCCCTTCTCTCAAGGATTATAGCTTCATATTACTATTGCTCAATGCCTAAAAACAGCTATATAGTGTATTTTGTTCAATGTTACTGTTGTTTACAGCAGTTTGGTAAGTCTAATAATCATTTACTTCATCGTATCTGGAACCATGAATTCAAATAGATTTCTGATTTACGATAGCATTTGTTTTTGTTTTGTCTCTGAGAGCTTTTGCATATATGTCTTTGTTACCAGGGTTTTGGGATTTCATCATGACTTGGTGTGGATTTTTTTTTTTTTTTTTTTCATTTTATGTGCTAGACAAATGGTAGGCCTAATCAATTTGGAACTTAGGTTTTTAAATTCTGGGCAATTTCTTTAAACTATTTTTTTAACCCTATTCTTCTGGATAAACTATTTCTATGACTAATTTAAACTAATCCTTTTCTCTGTACACTCTTCTATGTTTCTTGAATATATGTTGCAGTTGGTTGCTAGTGTTCAAATTTTCTTTGTCCTCATTGATTTTTTTATTTAGTTCTTCTATTCATTACAGAGAGATGGGTGTTAAAATATCCAACCATGATTGTGGATTTATTTATTTCTTCCTTTGGCTCTGGCAGATGTTGCTTTGTGTATTTTGAAGCTCACTAATAAGGTACATTAGGAATGTTACTACTAAGAATTTTATTGAGAAATTTCCCTGTTTATATCTAGTAATACTTCTCTTCCTGAAGTCTCCTTTGGCTAATACTGAAGTAGTCTTAGGAGCTTTTGAAGAATTTCTTTGTCACTTTTTTGTAGTACAGGTCTGCCAGTGATGAATTCTTTTAGCTTTAGTTTATTTACAAATGTCTTTACTCTCCTTTTTGAAAGATAGAGCTCTGAGTTGACAGTTTTTATTTCTTTTAGCACTCTAAAGATATTTTCCCATTGTATTTGGTCCTTCATTATTTTTTGATGAGAAGTCAGTCATCATTCATATCACTGATTCCTTTAGTGGGTGTTTTTTTTTCCTTGTCTCTGTTGGTTTTCAAGTTTTCTCTTTTTCTTTGGTTTTCAGCATTTGACTATGAAATGCCTGAATATGTGTTTCTTGGTATTTTCCTTTTTTGCTAAGATTCTTATATTTATATCTTTATATTTTTCACCAAATTGTGGAAATTATCAGCCCACGTGTCTTCAAATACTTTTTCTGCTCATTCTCTTTCATCTTCTTTTGGCACTTCAATCGCATGTATGATAGACTTTTTGATAATGTTCCAGAGTTCAATGAAGTTCTGTTAATTTATTTCAATCTATTTTTTGCCTTTCCTTCAAATTGGATAATTTCAGTTGATTGAACTTCAAATTTATTGGTCTTTTTTACTGCTATACAAAATCTATTAATTTTTTTATAGTGAAATTTTCATCCTTATTTTACTTTGTTTTTAGAATTTTCATTTTTTTCCCCCATAATTTCCATTTCTCTGCTGAGATTCCTTATATGGTTAATCTTTATGACCTTTTTTCCCTTTAGGCCCCTGAGCATATATAGCTATTTCAATGTTTGAAGACTTCATTTATTGCTAATTTTATGGATGATAATTTTATCATCCATGTCATCTCATAGTCCCTTCCTATTGATTTTTTTTCTTGACGATGGATCACATATTGATTTACTAGGGTAAGTTTAAGGGAAGCCTGAAGTATTTACCAAGCTCCTCTAAGTTGGGCAATTCATACTCCAAACTCTGTCTTCTCTGTGGTGAGTAACAGCTGGAATCTCCACTGAATTTTTTCAGCTTGCCAGTTGATGTTTTCAGCTGATGTTTTCAGCTTGCCAGTTGATGCCTTCCAGGTGCAGATGCAAGTCGGGGAATCAGTCAAGATTTGAATTGAGTTATATGTAGATTTTAGAGTTCCCTGCTGTGCTTGCCTCTTTTCCACTCGCTGGCACCTCAAGCTTGAGTTCTAACCTCTGCAGCATGAGGACTGGCATGTGTGTCTTTAGAATTAAAGCCATAGAATCATTTATCTAACTCAGATGCTTTGTTTTTTTCAAAGGTCAAAGCCCTTCTAGTGTCTTTCAGCTTTTGGCTACTCTCCAGTGACTTCAAAGAGTGTTTTTTTTTTATTTTAAATTTTTGACAGAGTTTATTTATTTATTTTAGCGTATTATGGGGGTACAAGTGTTAAGGTTACATATATTGCCCACGCCCCCCTCTCCCCTCGAGTAAGAGCTTCAAGCATGTCCATCCCCCAAATGTTGTACATCTTACTCGTTGTGGTTGTATATAGCCATCCCCTCCTCCCCCCTCCCACCCTCCCGACACCCGATAGATGTTACTCCTATATGTCCACTTAGGTGTTGATCCATTAATACCAATTTGCTGGAGAGTACATGTGGTGCTTGTTTTTCCATTCTTGAGATACTTCACTTAGTAGAATGGGTTCCAGCTGTATCCAGGAATATACAAGAGGTGCTGTGTCACCATTGTTTCTTAAAGCATATACCACATTTTATTAATCCACTCATGAATTGATGGGCACTTGGGTTGTTTCCATAGCTTTGCAATTGTGAATTGTGCTGCTATAAACATTCGAGTGCATGTGTCTTTTTCATAAAGTGACTTTTGATCTTTTGGGTAGATGCCCAGTAGTGGAATTGCTGGATCAAATGGTATATCTACTTGTATCGCTTTGAGGTATCTCCATATTGCTTTCCACAGAGGTTGAACTAGTTTGCAGTCCCACCAGCAGTGTAGGAGTGCTCCTCTCTCTCTGCATCCACGCCAGCATTTGTTGTTTGGGGACTTTTTGATAAAGGCCATTCTCACTGGAGTTAAATGATATCTCATTGTGGTTTTGAGATTTCTCTGATTTGACAGAGTTTAAAGTTGTTATTTGTGAGAGGGTTAGTGGACTTTTGAATGCTGACTCTCACAATGGCATTTGTTTTTAATTATGTTTTTCTAATTGAGTGTCATTAATGTATTAAAAAATCTTTTGTATATTACCTTTAATTCCAAAATGTTTTTATAGGTGCTTATTGTAGGACTTTATCCATAGATTTTTGGATTTCTGTGTAGAAAAATACCATTATATGTGAATACCTTTTATTTCTTCCTTTCTATTTTTTAACTTATTCTTCCTTTCTATCTTTTAAGAATGTTAATGATTTTTAAATGTTTGATCGTAAGGCATTGCTAAAAACAGTAGAATAAAAGCAGTGATGATAGTGCATAAATATTTTTTTTGTCATTAAAATCAATTTCAACATTTTGACATTCTGTTGCTTGCTGTAGGTTTTTATAGATGTTCTTTATCTAAGCAAGTTTTTTTCATAATAATGAATGAATGTTAATTTTTTTGTGTCTATAGAACTCATTATTTTTTCTCTTTAGTCTTTTAATGTGGCAAATTGGATTAATTACTTGTTTAATGTTAAACCAATTTTGTATTCCTGAGAAAAATTCCTATTAGGTCACAATATAGTATCTTTTTCATTCACTGTTAAATTGGTTTCATGATTACGTTTTTAGCATTTCGCATCAGTGTTCACAAGAAATATTGCCCTGTAATCTTCTTTTCATGTTCTTTGTTATCAAGCTTATATTAGTACTAGCTCCTTACAATAAGCTGGAGACTGTTTGCTTTATTTCTATACATTGTCATAATGTGTATAAAACTGAAGTTATTTAGTTTTGGGTTGCATTCACCAATAAAATTGGGAAAATGCTAAACAATTAATTCATTTTCCTTAATGTTTATAGGATTTGGGGGTTTTTTATTTATTTTTGAGTCAATTTTGGAAAATTTTCTAGCAACCTAATTTTTTCTGTATTTTTATATTTATGGACACAAAATAATTGTTATCTCCTCTTATCTGTTTAAAATCTGCTATATTCATAATTACGTGGATTTTTCTTTTTGATTTCTAAAGATGCATTTTTGCCTTATCTTTTTTTATTATAGTAAATTTTGACAGAAGTTAATCAAATTTATTATACATTTCAAAGAACCAATGATTCATTTTATTTATCTTTTCTGTGGTATGTTGAATTTTGCTACATTTTCCTCATATTTATGATTTCATTTCTTCTTATTTTGGAGGGAATATTTCTTGTTAGTTGTCTAACTGCTAATCTCTTGGACACGTAACTTGTAATTTTCAATGTCTCTTATTTACTATTGGAAGCATTTGAAACTATATATTTTTTGTAAATATCCATAAGAGCTACATACTATAAATTTTTATGTAGTATTTTCATTATAAGTCACTTCTAAAATATTTTGAATTTTTAATTATAATTTTTCCACAATCGGTGCATTTTTAAAAGAGTGTTATCTTTGAATTTATAGAGTTTAAAATTAATTTTCTTATTGACAGAAAAAACCCACATGACTTGTCTTTTTGATACAAATCTTTCAAATTTCTAGAGACTTGTTTCATGACCTAGTGGTCAATTTTCACAATATTCTGTCTCCTTGAAAAGAATGGGTAATTTTTCATTGGTTGTGTGCCATTAATTCATATGTGTAGATCATGTAGTTTATTCTATAACTTATTGATTTTTTATTGTTCTGCTTGATCTACATAAGTTAAAGAAAGATGTATATGAAAACATAAGCATGATGGGTGATTTTTCAATTCCTTTAAAAAAATTCTCTCAGTTTGTTTCATGAATCCAAGTTTAGAAATGCTAAATCTTTGTGACTTACATTATCTTTGTAAATATTTTATGACTTTAAGTCTATATTTTCTGATATTAACTAAAGCACGTAATGTTTATTTTGATTAGCTTTTGCCTAATATAAAACCTGTATTTTTCTTCCTTGATCATTATGTTTTAAATGGATGGAAATCATTGGATTTTTTTATTTTAGTCTTTTCAGGTTGTCTTTATATTTGCAATTATTATTACCACTCTTTTTGTATCTTTCTTTTTGTATTTTGCTTTGATGTATATATTTTTTTCAATTTTTAAACCTTGATATTTATATAGAAGATATGTACTTAATGTGTTTTTTATTAATAGTTAACCTAGACATTTTAATATCTATACTTTGTGAAATTAAATAATTCAAACTTAAAGCTATTTGAACTTTAAATAATTTGAGCCTTGAGAGGAATGTGACTATGTGGCCTAAGTCATGCAGCATGCAGGGTGACTTCTGCTTCTCTGATTACAGATTAACTCCATTCCTTGTTCTTATATTGTAGATGATTAGAAAAGACTGAAAGGTGCCAGAAGTAAAGGCCCCTTCAGTCAAGTACCCCTCCTTATGAATGTTAAAGCTGTCTTCCTTGGAATACCTGTTCCTGCTGTGTTAGCCTTTTTCTGCTTATAGAGCCCACCTCCTCAGCTCAGTGGACCAGAGCTTCTTTTCTAATATTTAGAAGGGATGCTACCTGATTCATGAATCTTTAATAAAAATCAATTTAAAACTAAATGGATTTTTTTTGCTAATTTTTAGCAAAAGGCTAATTTTTATAAAGCCTCCTAGATAAGAAAAAGTCTCACAATTAATATGTTATTAGTTAAAATTATGAACTGATTTCACAGAAAAAGAAATAGAATTAGCCCATGAACATAAGAAAAAATATGCTCTTATAATAAGTAAAACTAATGAAAAAATAAAATTAAACAGATATCATTTTCACCAAGCAGATTGGGAAAAATCCAAAAGTTTGATAAAAGGCACCAATGATATAGTACCTTGTTATTTGCGCTCATAAGGCTTCCTCTTCACCTCATCTGCTTCAGCCACTCTGGCCTCCTTGCTAGGCAGTGTTAGTGTGGACTTTGTGCTTATACTTCCCCCACTTTTTTTAAAATGTCAAAATATTAAGGGGGTACAAAGATTTCATTACATGGATATACTCTATAATGTTGAAGTCAGGGCTTTCAGCATGCACAACACTAGGACAGTGTTTATTGTATTCAATATGCAAGTTTTTATCCTTTCCCCTCTTAGTTTCCAATCTCCTTTATATCTTTTTGTGCCCATATGCACTCATCATTTAGCTCCCATTTATTTGTGAGAATATGTGGTGTTTGTTTTTCCATTCCTTAAATACTTCATGTAGGATAATGGTCTCCGGTTCCATCCAAGTTGCAGTGAATGATATTATTTCATTCCTTTTTCTGGCTAAGTAGTACTCCACACACATTTTCTTTATCCACTCATGTATTGATGGGCACTTAGGTTGATTCCATATATTTGAAATTGTGAATTGTTCTGTGATAAACATTTGAGTGCAGGTGTCTTTTTGATAAATGATTTCTTTTCCTTTCTGTAGATATCCAGTAGTGTGATTGCTGGATTGAATGGCAGGTCTACTTTTAGTGCTTTGAGAAATCTCCATACTGTTTTCCATAGAGGTTGTACTAACTTGCAGTACTAGATAGGATCCTGTTTCATTGTTCTGCATGTGACTATCCAGGTTTCCTAGCACCATTTATTGAATAGGGCTTCCTTTCCCCAGTGTATGTTTTGTCTGCTTTGTTGAAGATCAGTTGGTCATGGCTGTATGATTTTATTTCTGGATTCTCTATTCTGTTCCATTGGTCTATGTCTCTATTTTTATAATGGCACCATGCTGTTTTGTTTTACTATGGCTTATAGTATAATTCAAAGTCAGGTAATGTGATGCCTCCAGATTTATTCTTTTTGTTTAAGATTGCTTTGGCCATCTGGGCTCTTTTTTTGGTTCTAAATGAAGGTTAGAATTATGTTTCTTGATCTGTGATGTAAGGCATTGGTATTTTGATGGGAATCACATTGAATCTGTAAATCGCTTTGGGCAGAGTGGATATTTTAATGATGTTGATTTTACCAATCTGTAAGTATGGGAGTTTTTTCCATTTGTTTGTGTCATCTATGATTTCTTTCCTTAGTTTTTTGTATTCCTAAGCACGTTATTTTCTTCTTAGCTTTTGTAAACGGTATAGAGTCCTTGATTTGAGTCTCTGATGACTGTTATTAGTATATAGAAATGCTATTGATTCTTGTACATTGATTTTGTAACCTGAGACTTTGCTGAATTTATAAATTCTAGGAATCTTTTGGTGGAATCTTTAGGGTTTCCCAGATAGAGGATCATATCATCAACAAACAGGGATAGTTTGATCTCCTCTTTCTTGTTGAGGATGCCCTTTATTTCTTTCTGTTGCATGATTCCTCTGGCTAGGACTTCCAGTATTATGTTGATCAGAAGTAGTGACAGTGGGCACCCTTGTCTTGTTCCAGTTTTCAGGCGGAATGCTTTCAACTTTTCCCCATTTAGTATGATGTTGACTGTGGGTTTTTCATATATGGCTTCTATAATTTTGAAGTACGTTCCTTCTATGCCTTGTTTGTTGAGTGTTTTCAACATGAAAGGGTGCTGGATTTTATCGAATGCTTTTTCTGCATCTGTCGAGATGAGCATATGGTCTTTGTTTTTGCTTCTGTTTGTGTGGTTTAAAACTACATTTGTTGAATTTTTTTTAAACACTATCTTTATACATACTTCTTGGTGGCAGAGGGTTTTTGTTTTACTCATTGCTGTTTATTTAAAGCATAGGACAGTATTTGCCAAATAGAAGGCACTCTGTAATTCTTTGTTGGATAAATACATGATAAAATATTATCTTTGATATTTCCAGTTGTACCGTATTTGTGTGTCTCATTTCTTACTTTCATTTTCTCTTGTTTTTTCCTCATAGTTCTTTGTTTTCATGTTTTATCATTTTTTATTTAAACTTATAGTCTTTGAACTTTATGAAAATTATGTTCATTTAGAGAAAATTTGTGTTTATTTCTGCTGGTTTCTTGGATGCACTACCAAGTTAGAACAACTTGAAGTTAATGGCTTTATGGTTTTCAGACTACCTACATAGTATGAATTCAAGTCACAAAACCTTCATTTGGAGGTTGTTGTTTGTTTTCTTTTTTCACCTCTTCCCATCACCAAGTTCAAGGCATACAATTTTCCTTGCTAATGGTTTTGGACAGACCCATTTTAGTCTATCTGTATATTCACTAGGTCAGCACTACTCAGTAGAAATGTAACATGAGTCACCTACACATAATATAATATATTTTATTAAAAATATAAAAAAGTAAAAAATATGTAAAATTAGTTTAGTTATATTTTACTTAATGTTATTTTAATAGAAATAAATATAGAAATTATTAATGAGATTTTCACATTGTTTCATACTAAGTTCTTGAAATATGGTTCTTTATAGAGCACATATCAGTTCAAATACTAAATTTTTATTGAAAAAACTTCATCTGTGTTTATATTTTTAAAAATCTACATTTGAAAAAGTGGATTTGAATATCCAAGATGTTCTAAACAAAATTAAAAATCTCAAATAATTGAATTGTCGGTTCTTAAATTAAAATTAATTGAAATTAAATTCAATTAAAATTTAGTTTTTCATTCTCTCTGGACAGATTTGAAGTACTCAATATTCATATATGGCTGGTGACTATTGTATTGAATAGCATAGCTGTAGGGTCCTTGTATATGGGGGCTTCTTGGATTAGAGATTTACATCTTGGATGGACCCTACTTTTTCCTTGTATTTCTTGAACACTATAAGGCCAAATTTCAAGGCCAACCATGAATGGCAAGAATGCCCTCATGGAATATCTACATTTAGTATTCCTCTTTCCACTTATATTCAGTCTTTTCCTTTTTTTTTTCCCTTGAGTCTTCAAACTACTATTTTTGCCATGTTTTAATACATACTTTCAATAATGTTTTCAATACTTTATCCTACATTAAAAAGTATTTCAGTTGGAAAGTCAGCTATATTACCTAGTCTTCTATTCTCCCTAAAAATGAATTCCATTTGAGTCATTGGATTCTGGGAGGAAAATACAGAAAGCTTATTCTTCCAAAATACTTAACTCTAATCATTCAAATTCTTCTACAGCTTAGGGGTAAAGAAAAAAGCAGTGATTTAACTCATGCAAGTTAAAAAGGACATACCATTTAAATGGGCTATTTCATACCAAGGTTTGTTGTTAGTAAAATATTATAGCTTTCTTGCTATTATAAGATTAATAATGAGTATCCTATTTCTTGCTCTTGAAATATTATAATAAGTGGAAAATTGCAAATGTTTCAAAATAAAAATAGCATCCACCATGAAAGCTTTATTTACTCTCTGAGAAATTGTACAGAAACTCTTAAGGGCAAATTTGGTAGATTTTGTTTCATGGAAGTAATAAACATGATTGAGGATAAATTTCTTATAATCTCTCCCATAGTTCTTGAACTGATTGCTATTGCTCTTTATGTTTCAATGCTAACATTCTTTTGCTTCTTATACCCACAACTCCTCTTTATTTGTGACATATAGTGCACACAGAGACATGAGTCTGTGTTTTAAAATGAGGTTAGTTGTCTATTTACTCAAATGGAACAAAAGTTGACAGTTTCATTATAAAACACTGTGTAAGAGAAAATGTACAATGTCTGAGCTATTGAGTATCTAGTGTTCTTAATAAACACATGAAGCTTTTACATGTTAAAGGGGAACTAGCAATATAGTATCATAAAGCATTTGATAACTAATTTATTTGTCTAACATACAAATTGGTAGCATAAATAAATGAATATCTACAATAGCAGTATACAGTTTCTTCGAACACTTTGTGCCATTCAAGTGTTCCATGAAGTGAGTATACATTAGGCAGTTCATTTATTTAGCAATTATTTATTTAGCAAATACTAAAGGCAATGTGCAGCTTTGTAAGAGAGACATAAATGAAAAGACATGCTTTTTGTTTTTATGGAGCAAAGAGAAAATGTGCATTAAAAGTCATGATTTCCTAAGCACAAGAAACACCATTAACACTTTTTAATAACTTGAATATATACCATGAAGTTTTTGTGTTTTTGTTTTCAACATTTAGGTATCCTTAAACTTAAAGTCAGATTCTTCTTATCATCTAAAGTCAACTGATTTCTGCTGTATGTATCCCTTTATTTTCCCTCCTTGCCTCTTATCCAGAAATCACGTTTTTTTACTTCTGCAGAGAATGTATCCATGTCTCTTGTGCCATATTTCTTATTTTGCTTTACATTTTATTTTTCTGTGCAGTTGTTTAATTTTCACAGTGGCTTTTTTTTTTTTTTTATTTTTTTTTTGAGACAGAGTCTCACTTTATTGCCCAGGCTAGAGTGAGTGCCGTGGCATCAGCCTAGCTCACAGCAACCTCAAACTCCTGGGCTCAAGCAATCCTGCTGCCTCAGCCTCCCAAGCAACTGGGACTACAGGCATGCGCCACCATGCCCGGCTAATTTTTTTCTATATATATTAGTTGGCCAATTAATTTCTTTCCGTTTATAGTAGAGATGGGGTCTCGCTCTTGCTCAGGCTGGTCTCGAACTCCTGAGCTCAAAGGATCCGCCCAC
>VSMD01024261.1:0-10027 GCA_008750895.1 Mirza zaza | reverse complement strand
GAGAGAAGCAGCTCATAAACACACTAGTGCCAGCTCCTGCCCGGACTGCTGGGACAGGCAGGCTGGGTGTGGCTGTCCTCCTTCCCAGACTGCAGGTTTCACAGACACTGCTCTGTTTTCAGAATAGCCATTCGTCTCATTGGTTTTTTTCTTTTTTTTTTAGAAATTAAGATTGGCCAGGCGCGGTGGCTCACGCCTGTAATCCTAGCACTCCGGGAGGCCGAGGCGGGCGGATTGCTCGAGGTCAGGAGTTCGAAACCAGCCTGAGCAAGAGCGAGACCCCGTCTCTACTATAAATAGAAAGAAATTAATTGGCCAACTAATATATATACAGAAAAAATCAGCCGGGCATGATGGCACATGCCTGTAGTCCCAGCTACTTGGGAGGCTGAGGCAGGAGGATCGCTTGAGCCCAGGAGTTTGAGGTTGCTGTGAGCTAGGCTGACGCCACGGCACTCACTCTAGCCTGGGCAACAGAGTGAGACTCTGTCTCAAAAAAAAAAAACAAAAAAAAAAACAAGAAACCAAAAACAAACAAAAAAACACTAAAAATCTAGTAAATAAATAATAATACCTGAAGAATTCCATCAATTGGTGATTCCATTAATTCAGAATTCTGCCTGCCATGGTGCATTGAAAATTGATTTTTTAAAGTGAAGTGTGGTGGGAAGAGAACCAGGTGACAAGTCAAACCTATCCCCGAGAGTGTCCCTGCCTTGACTGGTGACCTTGGACAGTCAGTCACTCACCTTCTGTTTGCCTCCAATCTCCCTCTGTAAAAAGAAAGAGGTGTAGCCAGTGGCCTCTTCCTGGTGACGGGCAGAGCTGGGGGCCCTTCCTGAGAAGAGGTAGACCCCTGCCAGACCGGCTCTTCTCCCCTCGCTCTGGATCTGTTCTGGATTTGCGGGCAGCAGTTTCCGTCATTCCGTGTTCCACCTGCCCAGCACCAAAGCAACATGCATCCACACACGCCTCAGAAGAAGAGCAGTGTAAGGAAGGAACAAGCCTGAGTAGCAGGAGGATTTAGCTGTTGCCAGTGACCAACATTTTCAAAATCAGGACATGCCATGGCAGCGAGCATTGGGAAAGACTAGGCACCCCAGCCATAGAGGGGCTCTCTGGGTTTTGTCCTTCTTTTATGCACTGATAGGGGTACAAAGCCCCCTGCTCTATGCTTGCTATATGGAATAGGTAAGAACTTAGGGGGAGGGCTGGGTGTGGTGGCTTATGCTGTAAATCCTAGCACTCTGGGAGGCCAAGATGAGAGGGTCACTTAAGGCCAGGAGTTCAAGACCAGCCTGGGCAATGTAGCAATATTCCATCTCTACAAAAAAATAAAACGATTAGCTGGATGTGGTGGCGCACACCTGTACAGGCCCAGCTATTTTGGAGGCCGAGGCAGGGGATTTCTTGAGCCCAGGAGTTCAAGGCTACAGTGAGCTGAGCAGCACCACTGCACTGCAGCCTGGGCGACTGAGCAAGACCCTGTCATCGTGTGCAATGTCTGAGGGTCGGGCACACTCGCAGCCCTGACTTGGGCAATGCAAAGGCAATCAATATATGTAACCAAAGCACTTGTGCCCCTGTAATATTCTGAAATAAAAAAGAAAAGAGAAAAACAAAAACATAGGAGGATATGGAAGAAGGGGAATGCCAAAGGAAAAAGAATGTGAGTGAACCTCCTTGGTGTGGACACCCAGCCGAAGAGGATGTTTAACTTCCATGCGAGGAAGGAAGGCTATAACAAGATAAGAAGGGAAGGAGGCTCAACACAGCCAGAGTTCTAGTGGGTCTCTCTTCTGCCCTGTGGGGAGGGGGGCAGGTACCTTTTCCTCTCTGACCCTCATCTATAAAGTGAGGCACCTGCATGAAATAATCTCTCAGGTCTTTTTAGCTCTTACATTATATAATTCAGTTAGAAACCATCTTTGAACCCAGATGAGCAAATCATCTCTGTCTAAACTGCAAACCCCAGCCCTAGCCTTTCCTCAACTCATGGGGCTCTGAGACACCCTCGCAGAAAGGAATTTCGGGGCACTACAGCCCTGAAACCCCTTTGCTTCATTCCTTCAAACAGAAGAAGAGACTTTCTCCCCTTCTCCCAGACAGGAATCGGTTACATAGGAAGATTGCAGATTAATGAACTAGAAAATCTTCCTCAAACGGGAATGATACTTAATTAAACTCCATTAAATCATAACTCCTGGCTTCTGTTTTTTGGCCTCTTGCTACTGAGTGCAGAATTGACTACTTCCTCCATCTCTGGGCTGTTGAATCACAAGTGCGTAAGCTCCGGGGACCTGCTCACCTCCAGTATATCCGTGGCCACCTTCCTTCCTGTCTGGGCGCTCTCAAAAGATTGCCACTAATGCCTAGTGGCATGTCAGACTCCTGCAGAAGACAGGATGGTCATTCTAATTCGTCTCGGTTTATGAGCAACTTGACAATTTGACTAAATACTAAAAAGCCGGGACTATATCATCCTCTCATAAAAAGCTAATAAAAAAGGCTGTTAATGCAGCCCATTAGCTGGCTGGAAATGAGAGGTTATGCAATCATTGTCTCAGCTGGGAGGACCAGCAGCTCTCCAGGAGGAGTTCACTGTGCACCCAGAGAGCCAGCAAGAGGGAAGTTCATGCCTCTGTGCTCCCAGTTACAGAGCGTGGGTACTGGAGCGCTTTGCTCCCTGCTTCCCTCCCTGAACTATTCCCTCTCAAGCGAACCTCTTGCTTTCCCTGTTTAAAAAAAAAAAATCTCTCCTCAGACTCACTCCCTCTCCGTGGACATGTCCTCCCACATTTCTCTGCTGCATTCTCCTAAGGGCAAAGCTCTAGAAGCTTCTATTCCTAGGAGGAGCAGAGCGCTCAGAACTACAGGCTGGCCTTATACGCAGTCAAGACAATTCTGGGGGTTCCGGGAGGCCTTCCTTTCTCAAAAAAAAAAAAAAAAATTCTGCCCTCTCCTTAACTCTGTTGTTAGATTCCTTGGGAAACTTGAAGTTTTCCATCACTCAACAGTTCTCTCTTAAGAGCCCCGAAAAAGGTTGTGGGTGCCATATCCTCTTGTCTGGTACAAAGGGCTTTCTTTCTGCCTTCTCTGAACGAAGTCCTAGCATTCTGCATGATTTCCTGGGAATGCTTCATGCAGTGACCTGCTCTGTGATCTCTGGCAAGTCGCCTTTGCTCTGTGCACCACAGCTTGCCCCCTCTGTAGGACGACTAACTAAGCGAAGAGAAACTCTGACTTGCAGCTGGAAAATCCGTTCAGGTCCAAGGACAAGCTCTGGCTGAAAGGATGGGCAGAAGAACGAAGTCTGAAGGAGCTAAATATGTTCGATTCCAACTCTGGCCGCAGAGGGCCAAACCATCTCGGGGTGCAGCTCTCATCTTTGTGGGCCTCTTGTCCTCCTGCAAGGATGATGCAGGGACAATGTTCTTCTCTGGGTCACACCCACTGGCTCAGCTTGGTGCGAGCATGAAAGTTGGTGTGTAATCGATTTACTCTTGTGCTCAACTTACTTTCTTTTTTCTTTCTTTCTTTCTTTTTTTTTGAGACAGAGTCTCGCTCTGTTGCCCAGGCTAGAGTGAGTGCCGTGGCATCAGCCTGCCTCACAGCAACCTCAAACTCCTGGGCTCAAGCCATCCTCTTGCCTCAGCCTCCCGAGTAGCTGGGACTACAGGCATGTGCCACCATGCCCGGCTCATTTTTTCTATATATATTAGTTGGCCAATTAATTTCTTTCTATTTATAGTAGAGACGGGGTCTCGCTCTTGCTCAGGCTGGTTTGGAACTCCTGACCTTGAGCGATCCGCCCGCCTCGGCCTCCCAGAGTGCTAGGATTACAGGCGTGAGCCACCGCGTCTGGCCTCAACTTACTTTCAGTGTGAGTCAAGGTGCTGTGGGACAAGGACACAGTTCAGGATCAGTTTAAATGGAATCCATCTGAAGGAATCAGAAGGAACTGGTGGTTTTAGGCACTGAAGATGTTCTGCTTCTGATATTTCAGCAACAAATCTGGCTTTTTTTAGGTAGCTGAGGCATGAGGGGTCACCTGAAGGACTGTATGCTTCCTAGGTGAACACTGGGTTCCATAAATATTTTGTCATTGACTCTTGGCCACCCCTTGGTGGGGAAGGCCAATCACTGCTGAGGAAGTCCCAGAAGAACGGGGAACAGGGTGGGTTGCTAGAAAGATTTTTGGAGAAGAGAAAACCCTGAAACGAGCTTCTTACTTCCCTGTTTCTGTTCTGAGTCTAGGCCCTTCTAAGAAATCCCCAGGATGAATGTCGGCCACTAGCATGGCCCAGCAGGGGCAGCTCGTCCTGACGCTGCAGGACGCTGGCCACGTGCCCAGTTGCTCTCCGTAGCAGTTCCATCCCAGGAGGAAAGCTCCATTGGAATATGTAGGCCAGATATTTTTAAGAGGAAAATGCAGTGTGTTCTCTCTTACTCAATCGCATTCCTTGGAAGAGACACAAAGCAGCCCTCAAGCTGGAGGTCCTGAGCCTGGATGCTCTCCAGCTCCAAAGCTGTCCCAGAAAGCCACCCCCCCTCCTTAGGTGAAGCCCCTGCCACTGACTTGGGCATGGACACAGCACCTCCCGACCAGCAGTCAGCTGTCACCCTGCAAAATTCTCAAACCCTGCCGTTAGGATCATTCAGTCAAGCCCAAGGTCAACCCCAACTGCCCTTGCACAAAAGACGACTCAGGTTGTCCCCTGAAACTCTCCCGGTTTCCCAACGGATGGAGAAGTTCTCTTTCTCCTTGCTCCTCCTCAAGCTTCCACATTGCCTCCCAGTTGCTACTTTTAAAAGCATTTTTCTCTGTCGCTCCCTCCCCGGACTCAGGCTATTTCTGCTCAGGGTTCTCCAAGTTGTTTCTGCTCCAGTAGGGGGGCTAGACAGGGTTAAGTCCTAAACGCCGTACTGCCACCTCTGCAATCCCGTCACATTTGGAAACCTGGTTTGCCTTGCTCCAGCCTACCCTGGCCACCGGCTCTTAGAACCCACACAACAGTAGGAAATGACCTTGGAAGGTCATTCAGTCCAGCCTCCTGCACCTAGACAGGTGACTATCCAAGTCTTACCGAGACAATGCGTCTACCCTATCTTCTGATAGCCCTGCTACAATTTTATCGTCCTTTTAGGTGAGGAGTTCTTCCTTAGATTAAACCCGACTTTTCCCTGCCCTAGTTTAGGCCCTAGTATTCTTTCATCCCAGCCTTTTCGTCTGTGACAAATGACCGATGAGTGTTTTCTCTCTGTCCTGAGCCTTTTCTTCAGCGGAGAAAGTTTCCCCAGAAATAAAACTCTGACTGTTCTCCTTCCTTCCCACTTGCCCCATCTAAGCACCCCCTAAATCAGACCCGAGGCTCCGGAGGGAGGAATATCCTTTCTCTCGCAGCTGGTATGAGTTCTGTCGTCTGGGAGCCTCGGCTTAGAATAGCTTAAAGTTAGCACAGGGCGAATGAAGCTTTAAATCTCCGGCACTTAACAGCTTCTCCGCGTTTTCTCGCGTTCCTCCTCCCGGCCCTCGCTCTGTCCGTGCAGCCTCTGCTCTCGGAGCCCGCGGCGGCCTGCCCGCGCTGCTCTGGTCGCGCCCAAAGAGGGAGGGTTGGGGAAGAAAAATTAATAGACGCAGGCTCGTAAAAACAACGGGCTCTCCAGAGCACGCACGAAGAAATAATTAAACAGATTGAACTCGGCAAAGGCAGGAGGAGAGGGGCAGGGGCTTTGCAGGCTAAGACTGGGGCCTCTGATTTTGAGCTCCAGAGGGGCAGGGGCTCAGTGGGGAGGGATTTTTGTGCTTTTTTTTCTTCCTTCTGGTGGGTTAGATCCATAGCCGAATATTGTTAAGTCACTAAGCTCTTTCAAGGCCAGGACGATGCCTTGTGTTTCTTTGTGATCCTTAAACCGTGCCACGCCCTACAGAGACAGGGACATTTGATAATTATCGAGGGCTCTTTGTGCCAGGTACAATGCCGGAAGCTTTACGTCCTGGTGGATTATCGGCTGGGGGTGCTTCAGACGGCAGAAAGGAGGGCAATCATCTTCCTGGGACCAGGGTCGCTATAATACTACCTCAAGAGCTTGTGATTCCGAGGCCACAGAATATCAACAACTCTCACATCTTCTCCCTTCTTCCTAGGGGCAGAAGCTCTTTTGCCCTGATATCAGGTGAAGGAAAGAGGGAGGCTGGAATTTAGAGACCCTTTAAATATCTATAAAGATGTCCAGGCCGGGGAGAGCCCCCAGGAACGCCCCAGGGCAGCACGAGGGCCGCAGAGATGGTGGAGACGTCCTCCCTGTCTCACGGGCAGCCACATCCCTCTGGCCTTTGTCCGACCTTCTAGCGCAGATGAAAATGCCCGAAAAGGAATAATGCTCCACTGCTTTTACTTCTCATCAATGCTCCATTATCATTTTTCCCCAACAAGCTGAGAATAGATGTTAAGAGAGAAGCTTCTGGACGCAGGCATCCTCCCCAGGGACGGTGGACCTGGGTGCTCCCCGGCACGGCCACTGGCAGCAGGGACCGGGAGGTTGGGGACAAGTGACAGCCTGGAGCCACACCCCTTTCCACCTTTCCTACCTACGGAAACCGCTTCACTTCTCCGTGACTCTCACTCTTTCTCTCTCTCTCGTTTTTTTTTTTTTTGACTAATAGACTTTGTTTTTTGAACAGTTTTAGGTTTACAGGAAAACTGAGCAGAGAGCACAGCATTCTTTTATGTCCCTTCCCACCCCTGCCCACTAGTGTCCCTGACCGTGAGCATCTTCACTCTTGGGGTCGTCCCTGCCCCAGCTTTTGACGGACACAGGCTCGAGTCTGCCAAGACCATATCTCGTGGAATAGTCACCATGTCCTACGGAAGAGCTTCACAGCCTCGAAAATCCCCTGTGCTCCACCTGCTCATCCCTCCCTCCCCCCGACTATAACCCTCAGAAATCACTGATCTTTTTACTGTCTCTGTCATTTTGCCTTTTGCAGAACGTCGTATAGTTGGAATTGCGTAAGTATATAGCTTTTTCAGATTGGTTATTTCCATTTGGCAATTGCATTTAAGGTTCTTCATGGTTTCTTTGTGGCTTGACAGCTCATTTCTGTTTATCTCTGAGTCCCTCTAATTTTTTACTGAAGCGTAACATATGCACATTAAAGCCCAATGAATTTTTGCAAAGGAGCACCCAGATAAAGATGTAGAACCCCCCAGCATCCCAGCACCCCTCCCCGCTATATCCCCGCTGCCCTGAAAGTCACCCTGTTGTCACAATGTAGCCCGTCTTTGCCGTTCACATGAGTGGAATCATACAGTACGTATGTACTGTTTTGTACCTGGTTTCTTTTCTTCAATATTTAGGTCCATTTGATAGTATAGCAATTTGTTCTTTTTTTATTCCATCGTATAAATATACCACAATTTGTTACCCATGCTACTGTTGATAGACATTTGTGTTATTCCCAGTTTGGGGCTATTACAAATAATGCTGCTATGGACATTGTTACATATGTCTTTTGGGGAACATTCACTCACGTTCATTTGGGCATAAACCGGAGAGTGGAATTTCCAGGCCTTATCTTTAGCAGATAGCGCCAGCTTACCAAAGCGCTCGTACCAATTTACACTCTCACAGCTTCTCATCCTCACCAATACTTAGTGTTGCCAATATTTTAAGTTTTAGCCATTGTAGCCACATGGTGGTTTGAATTTGCATTTCCCTGATGGCTAATGGAGTTGAGGACTGTCCTAGGTCAGGTCCCCTGAGAATCAGACAGAGGTGGAGGAGGTTTGCCTGGGGAAGTCTACCGGGGACGCCCCCAGAGGGACCCCTGTGGGACAGGGGAGGCGGTGGGACGGGCTCGTGGCAGCGGGCTTCAGCTGAGCCCCTGGGAGCTGGCCTGACGCTTCATAGCATCCCTGCCTCGACGCAGGGGGCCAGGCCCTCCTACTCGGCTCTGACCAGTCGCTGGATGTGGGCCAACTCTGGGAAGGAGCGTGACTTTGGGTAGTAAAGTTCTCTTTTGCCAAGCGTGATTCCCAGAGAGGGGCAAAACGAGGCCACACTCCCAGAAGCTACAGGAACGAGTGCTTTGGTCCGAGCTGCACACCGTAGCCTCCTCTCTAAGCAGCTTTTCACAGGCTTCCTGGCGACTCTGAGATCCTCTCTTCTGAATTGCCTGTTCTGGTCATTTGCCAATTCTCTTTTATTTGGGTTATCTTTCTTTTTTCTTATTGATTTGCAGAAGTGTTTTGCATATTTTGAAGACGAGTTCTTTGTCGGATGTATGTAATACAATAACATATGCTGCCTTTTCACTCCTTTCAGGGTGTATTTTAATTCTTAATTTTAACAAGGTTTTTTTTTCCTCTTTGACAAGTGTTTTTTGTGATCTGTTTTTGTTTCTTGTGTGTGTTTTTTTTTTTTTTTAATTATTTTAGAGACAGGGTCTCTGTTGCCCAGGCTGGTCTCAAACTACTGGGCTCAAGGGATCCTCCTGCCTCAGCCTCCTGAGTAGCTGGGACTACAGTCGCACACCATCACACCCAGCCTGTGATCTGTTTATGAAATCTTCACATACCCAAAGATCATGAAAATGTCCACATTACCTTCTAGAAGCTTTGTTGTTTTACTCTTCACATTTACATTTGTGATTCACCCAGAATTGACTTTTGTAAATTTTTTGTGCTAGGGACAAATTTATTTTTTCCATGTGAGCATCTAATTAACCTAGCACCATTGATTGGTGTGTATTCCATTGCATCCCAGTGATATAGGCCAGGTGACTTACATGTAGGTCTATTTCTGGACCCTATCCTGTTCTGTTGGTCTATATGTCTATCTTTGTACCAATTCCACACAGTGTTAGTTATTGTAGCTCTATGATAAGTCTTGATATCTGATCGTATAACTCCTCCAACTTTGTTCCTTTCCTTCAAGATTTTCTTTGCTGTGTATAACCCTTTCCACTTCCACGTAGATTTTAGAATTTGTTTGTCGATTTCCACCAGAAAAACAGCCACCTGGCTTGGATTTCTATTGGAATTATACTGAATCTATTGACCAATTTTGGGAGAATTGACTCTTCCCGGTCTAGGGTGTGCTTCAGGTGAGGCCCTTCTTACCGGCTGGGACTCTACTGGTCCTGACTGTGCAGGACATCTCACGGAGAGCCTGCCAGCTCGGGTCTCTCCTCCTCTGATTATACAGCCACCAGTTTCACTCCCACAGTAACTCATTAAGCCATTAACACATTAATCTATTAATTTAGGAATGGATTAATCCACTTATGAGGGCAGAGCCCTCATGACGCAATCACCTCTTAATTGGCCCCACCTCTCAGTGCTGCCACATTAGAAACTACATTTAACATGAGTTTTGAAGTGGACAAATACTCAAACCATAGCATTTCACTCTTAATTTCTCTTGGTAAAGTTTTGTAATTTTCCGTGAACAGACATCACACGTATTTTGTTAGATTTATTCCTAAATATTTGATTTTTTTTATGCTGCTATAAATGATATCATTTTAAAAATTCAATTGGCCGTGTCTTTTGCTAAAATACAGAAACACATGTGATTTTCGTATATTGCTGTTGTATCTGGTGACCTTGCTAAACCCACTTATTCATTCCGAGTTAATCTGAAGATTCCCATGTGTACATTCGTGTAATCTGTGAGCAATGACAGCTTCGTTTCTTCCTTTCCAATCATTTACTTTTTTCTTTTTATTGCATTTAAAAGTGACAATTAAAAGAAGCATCTATAAAACACCTATCGAAATATTGATACATAGTTCCAGCTTTGTTGACTCAATCAATGAATGAATATATGGACGGTCTATCCCTAAGCAAAAGATTATTAACGTGTATCAGTATATAATTCATTTATACTTATGTGTTCCTGTGCTCGGGTAGGGATGGGCTAGAATGAAACGAAAAGAAGAACAGGACATGGGGGAAGAATCAAAAAGAGAGCTGGAAGGCCATACCATTCATTCATTCATCCATTCATTTAGACGAACATT